>NW_020869140.1:127000-132000 GCF_003789085.1 Penaeus vannamei
TTATCCCACCCTCCCCTTCTCTCACCCCAAGGGAACAGCGCTACGCTTTTCATTTGGTTCTTCCTTCGAACGACAGACCTCGAGTACTTCCCTCCTCCCCCCTCCCTCCCCCTCCCTCCCTCCCTCCCTCCCTCCCTCTCTCTCTCCCTCTCTCTCCAACCCTCCTCCTTCCTTTCCTCCCTCCTCCTCCTTCCTCCTTCCTTCCTTCCTTCCTTCCTTCCTTCCTTCCTTCCTTCCTCCTTCCTTTTCTCCCTACCACCTCCTCCTTCCCTTCCTCCCTCCCTCCATCTACCCATTCTTTTGTCCCTTCCTTCCCACCCCCAACCCATCGCACTCCTTCCCTTCCTTCCCCTCGTACTCCTAAGGGAATATTGTCATGGTTTCCTTTGCTCCCTCCCTTGACACAACAGTTCGCGTTTCTTCCTTCCTCGCTTCCTCCTCCTTTCCTCACTTTTTTTTTTCTTCTTCTGTTCTCTTTCTTTCCCTCCTTTTCTTTCTTCCTCTCAACACCACTCCTCTTTCCTTTCCTCCTATCTCCTTTCCCCTCCTCCCCATCCTTCCTTCTTCCTTTTCCTTCTTTCCTTTCCCTCTCCCTTCCTTTCCCCTTCCCCTTCCCCCCTTCCCCTTCCCTTCCCTTCCCTTCCTTCCCCTTCCCTTCCCTTCCCTTCCCTTCCTTTCCCCTTTCCCTTCCCCTTCTTCCCTTCCCCCCCTTTCCCCTTCCCTTCCTTCCCCTTCCCTTCCTTCCCTTCCCTTCCCTTTCCCTTCCCTTCCCCTTCCCCATTTCCCTTCCCCTTCCCCTTCCCCTCCCTTCCTTCCCTTCCTTCCCTTCCCCTTCCCCCTTCCCTTCCCCTTCCCCTTCCCCTTCCCCCTCCCTTCCCCTTCCCCTTTCCCTCCCCTTCCTTCCCTTCCCCTTCCCTTCCCTTCCCCTTCCCGCATCCCCTCCTCCTCCCGCTCCAAATCCCGGCATCTCCTGTGGGTCGGCGGCGATAAATTACCTCGTTTATTTTAGCGCGTCCCTCGAGTCCCGCGGGCGAGGAGGAGGTCCTTTGAGCGGAGGATCCTGTCGCCCGCGCTGCAAAATCCTGCCGTCTGAGCTGGCGGGAAAGGGGAGGGGTGGGAGGGGAGGGAGGGGGAGGGAGGGGAGGGGAGGGGAAGGGGGAAGGGAGGGGAGGGGGGGAGGGGGAAGGGAAGGGGGAAGGGGAAGGGGAGGGGAGGGGAAGGGGGGAGGGGAAGGGGAAGGGGGGAGGAGAAGGGAAGGCGAGGTGAGGGAAGGGAGGGGAGGGGAGGGAGGGGAGGCGAAGGCGAGGGAGGGGAAGGGGAGGGGAAATACTCGTTGTCGTTTCGTATTTTTTACTTTTTCTTCTATTCTTCTATTTTCTTTTTTGGGGGCGGGAAATGTGACTTTCTCGAAGGGTCTTCCGGTGATGATGAGTCAGTGTGAGCGTGTGAGTGTGCGCGTGTGTGTAAAATACGAAATGTGAGTGTAAGTGTGAGTTTGAGTGTGACTTTGAGTTTAGTGTGAGTGCGAGTGTGTAAGTGTGTATACGAGTATGAGTGAGTGCGAGTACGAGTATGCATAAGCGCAAACGCGAAAGAAAAGATAATGACCAAGATCCCGACTACGTGCGTACGAGAGCGAACCCCGACCCGAACCCGTGCGACCGGGCGTAGGGCGTGCAACAATGCGTGTGCGGAACTGTGCGAGTCGGCGCGTGTGTACATCCGCAAAGGGCCGTCGTTACGTCCATGCGGCGCTCCGCACTCAACGGAAACTGCGGTCGCGTGGCAGCGACCGCCCGGGGACCTCGTGCTGCGGCTGCGGGCCTGGTCCTCGCTCCTGCCGCCTGCCTCGCGCACCTGTTCTTCGTCTTCTTCTTCGCGCACCTGTTCTTCTTCTTCTTCTTCCTCTTCCTCCTCCTCCTCCCCCTCCTCCTCCTCCACCTCCTCCCCCTCCACCATCCTCCCCTCCTCCCCCCTCCCCTTTCCCCCTCCTTTGCTTCAGCGCGTGAAATGAAGCCATAAAATCCGGTTGAGAGAAGCGACTAAGGATTTCTGATTAATCGATAACACTCAGAGATTAAATTTAGCTGCAACAAAACTATTTTACGATGCCAATAACGGGGGGGATTTATGGTCTCTTTCCGTCTATCTCTTTACGGTATCTGCGCTCTTTCTTTCTTTCTTTCTCTTTCTCTTTCTCTTTCTCTATCTCTATCTCTATCTCTCTCTCTTTTCTTCTTTTATTTCATTTCCTTTCCTTCCCTATATTTTCCTCAATTCTACTCCCCTTGCCTTTATTCTCTCCTCTCCTCTACTCACTCTCGTTATTCCCCTCTCGTTCCTTCCCTCATTCACATTCATTTCTCTTCCTTTCCTTTTACTCTGGATTTTCTCTTCCCTTCTTGCCAATTACTCGACCAGACAATATTTCATTTACTACCTTGTTCCCCTTTTCTCCACCTTTCTCTCTCTCATTCTTTCTTATTCTTAATCTTACACTTAAGTCTGTCTCTCTCTGTCTCTCTCTCTCTCTCTCTCTCTCTCTCTCTCTCTCTCTCTCTCTTCTCTCTCTTCTCTCTCTCTCTCTCTCTCTCTCTCTCTCTTTCTTTTTTCTTTTTTCTAATTTTAAAATTTTTTCTTTTTTATACACATCTTCTTTCTCTCCTCTCCCTCCCCCTCTTCCCCTCTATTATTTTTTCTTAATTTTCTTTCGTTCTTCTTTTTTCTCCCTCTCCCCAGCCCTCTTTCACGTGGCCTAACTCCCCCTTTCTCTCGGAATCCTTATTTCGAGGAAGAACATAAAACGAAAAAAAAACAAAAACTGCAAAATATAAACTCAAACAACAAAGAAGTCATCAGAAAGTAAAAAAAAATAATAATAATAATAAAATAAGAGAGTTTAGAAAGTAAAAAAAGATAAATAAATAAAAGAGAAAAAGTCGACAAGGCGAGTATACATGAGGAAGAGTTGAATAAACATAATAAAAGCCGGTTTAATACGACATGCGAACCCCCCACCCACCCATCCTATCCCCTTCCGCCCCCCCACCCTACTACCCTCCTCACCTAACACCCTCATGCCCTCCCCCTCCTTCCCCTGACACCCAGAAACCCCCCCACCAAGACGCCCGCCTCACCCCCTCCACCCCACCCTGACAATCGCCCTCCCCCCATCCTACCCAGAACCCCCCCCCCACCTCCATGACCATCCAAAACTCTTCCTGCTCTCCTCCAACCCTCCCCTTCCTCCCTCCCTGCAACATGCGTGTGTGGGGGGAAGAGGACAAGAGAGAAAGGTTGAGGGAGGTAGAGAGGTAGAGAGGTAGAAAGGGAGAGAGAGAGAGAGAGAGAGGGAGGAGAGGGAGGGAGGGAGGAGGAGAGGAGGGAGAGAGGAGAGAGAGAGGGAGAGAGAGAGAGAGAGAGAGGGAGAGAGAGAGAGAGAGAGAAGAGAGAGAGAGAGAGAGAGAGAGAGAGAGAGAGAGAGAGAGAGAGAGAGAGAGAGAGAAGAGAGGAGAGAGAGAGAGGAGAGAGAGAGAGAGAGAGAGAGAGAGAGAGAGAGAAGAGAGAGAGAGAGAGAGAGAGAGAGAGAGAGAGAGAGAGAGAGAGAGAGAGAGAGAGAGAGAGAAAAAAGCCACACACACACACAACACTCGCCCCATGAAACTACACCATCCATTTCGAACCCCGCTATTCGTCGATACGTGTTATTTGCGCGCGAGTTTTCGAACCCTTGTCAAAACGGAAACGGCAAATGGAGGGAAAACAAGGAAAAGGAGACAGGGAGAAGGGGGGGAAATAAGAGAAAAGGAATCAGGCAAACGGAGGGAAAAAAGGAAAGGAGACAGGGAAAAACGGGTAAAATAACTGAAATTGAATCAGGCAAATGGAGGGAAAACAAGGAAAAGGAGACAGGGGAAGGGGGGATAACTGAAAATGAATCAGGCAAACGGAAGAAAACAAACGGACGGAGACAGGAAAAAAAAACAGGCAAACAGGGAAAACAAAGACAGGGAAAAACAGGCAAATAGGAAAACCCGGGAACGAATAAACACATGACTGAAATTATAAAAAAACAACATTAACATACCTATAAATATTAATGCAGAAAGATAATGTATCGTCCATATGATAAAACAAAAACAATAGAACATATACACGCATCAGCGGTGACTTGGGGAGGTACGGACAATAGGAAAGAGGGGGAGGGGAGAGCAAGAGGGAAAGGAGGGGAGAGGGGGAGAGGAGAGCAAGTGGGGAAAGGAGGTGGAGAGGGGAGAGGAGGTGGAGAGGGGAAAGGAGGAGGAGAGCAAGAGGGGAAAGGAGAGGAGAGCAAGAGAGGAAAGGAGGGGAGAGGAAAGCAAGAGGGAAAAGGAGGTGGAGAGGGGAAGGAGAGCAAGAGGGGAGAGGGGGAGACGATGAAGGAAAGTGGGAGAGAGGGAAATGGGGAGAGACAGAGAGGATAGACGGAGAGGCGGGGAAAGGATAGAAAGAAAGAGCGGGAGAAAAAGAGAGAGAGAGAGAGTAGGAGAAAATCAAAGATAGGGATAGAGGATAGAGAAAGAGAGAGAAGAGCGACAGACAGAGTAGAATAGAGAGAGAGAGAGAGAGAGAGAGAAGAGAGAGAGAGAGAGAGAGAAGAGAGAGAGAGAGAGAGAGAGAGAGAGAGAGAGAGAGAGAGAGAGAGAGAGAGAGAGAGAGAGAGAGAGAGAGAGAGAGAGAGAGAGAGAGAGAGAGAGAGAGAGAGAGAGAGAGTAAGACAGATGCAGACAGAAAGAACAAGCGAAAGAGAGAAAGAAAAGAATAACTAAGAAAGATAGATAGACAGATAGATAGATAAACGAGAGAGAGACTCTATCCGTAAACTTGGGACGAAATATGAGGCTAGTTCCCCGGTGTTTTGGTTCACAGTCGAGGGTATTTTTGGCGCGGCGCTGAGGGGAAAATGTCTTCTTTTGTCGAGGGGAAAATTAAAAACAATAAACCTGATAGGATGATGACTG
>NW_020869140.1:134500-139500 GCF_003789085.1 Penaeus vannamei
CTCTTGTTTTTCTTTTTCTTCTTCTTCTTCATACCTCCTCTCCTTCCTCCTTCCTCCTTTCTCCTTCTTTTCTCCCTCCCCCCCCTCTTCCCTACTACTATCCCTCGCCTCCTCACTTCTTCTTCTTTCTTCTTCTATCTTTCTTCTTCTTCTCTTTTTTCTTCTTTCTTCTTCTTCTTTTCTTCTTCTTCTTCTTCTCTTCTTCTTCTTTCTTCTTTTTCTTTTTCTTTTTCTTTTTCTTTTTCTCTTTTCTTTTCTTTCTTTTCTTTCTTCTTCTTCTTCTTCTTCTTCTCCTCCTCTCCTCCTCTCCCCCCCCCCTCCTCCTACCCCTCCTCCTCCTCCTCCTCCTCCTTCCTCCTCCTCCTCCTCCTCCTCCTCCTCCTCCCTCCTCCTCCTCCTCCTCCTCCTCCTTCCTCCTTCCTCCTATATATATATATTTGTCTTTGCCTCATTCGCCAAAATCCCGTTTACTTTACAAAATAAAACCCACCTTTTACTCATTTTTTTTCTGTATTTAATAAGACCCTCTCTATCATTGACATATGATACACGGTTTATGACTTTACCATATAACACCTCATACACCTCATTTTTCACTACTCATTTGCATTTGTAAATATCCATGTTGTATGTACTTGAATAAAGTCATCATTCGTCAGTCACACATAAAAATTAGAAAATGTTTGCCCTTACACTTTCCTATTCATCAAGATATATATTCTCTTCAGAATATAAAAGGAGTATGATACTCTATATATATTTGCAATTTTGTTGATACCCCGTAGAGGTTAAAAAGTTTAGAATTATGACATACAAGGGAGAGAGGAGAAAAGAGGAAAGAGAGGAGAGGGAGAGGGAGAGGGAGGGAAGAGAAGGAAGGGAGGGGAAGGGAGAGGCAAGAGGTGAAAGAGGCAGGAGGAGAAGAGGGAAGAAGGAAAAGGGGGAAGGTAGGAGAGGAGGGTGAGAGAGATGAGACGAGAGAAGAGACGAGAAGAGAGAGAGAGAAGAGAAGAGAGCGAGGAGAAAGAGGAAGAGAGAGAGAGAGAGGAGAGACGAGAGAAGGAGAGATAAGAGGGGTTGAGAGAAAGAGAGAGAGATGGATGGAGGAAAGAGACCGGAAAAGATGGAGAGAACAGAGAGAGAGGAGAGGAAGAGAGAGAGGAGAGAGAGGAGAGAAGAGACCTGATAGACGAGAAGAGAGAGGGAGAGAGATAAAGAACGGAGGGAGAAAAGAGATGACGAGCAAGAGAGAATCGAAAGAGAGAGACACGAGAGAAGAGATGAGATGAGAGAGAAGAGAGAGAAGAGAGACGAGACGAGCGAAAGAAACTACGACAAACAACATCACTTCACCCATTCATTCCCCCCTCTTTGACCTTTCAAAAGCGTGTCTATCAAACAAAATGAAATTCGTCGCAATTCCCGACAGATATTTCTTCATATAAGCAGTCAGATTCCCGTCGCCAGGCAACAAGCGGCGTGTGCTGAATGACGTCACAAACAGGTAGTTGGGGGCAGAAGATGACGTCACGACAGGCAGCCGGACTAAATGATGACCGTCACGACAGGCACCGGCCTATGAATGACGTCACGACAGCATCCGGGCAAATGACCGTCAAGACAGGCAGCCGGCCAAATGACTCACGACAGAATGAAAGACAACTAAACGAAAGAACCATACCAAAAGAGATGTTGAACGGGTGGGGCTGAAGAATAAGTGTAGGGGGGGGAGGAGAGAGAAGGGGAGGGGTGGGGTGTTGGTACAATTTCTAAAATAGAACAGAAAAAAAAATCTGTCAAAGAGATGCTACAGGACGACACAAGAGGTCGACTTAGGCATCCAATAAACAACAGAGGAGGCTCGTAAGTACGTCGGGAGAAAATGTGATATCGAATCATGTGATGTTCTTTGGTGTCTGTGTGTGTGAAGTCAAAGAAAATAAGATCCAGTTCACGGCGACTGAACAACTAAGCGAATCGAGGATTAATGATTAAACAGATGAAAGTCGCGAGTACTGAAAATCCTTTTTTCCCTAAAAATCGTGAAGACATAATTAACGTAGATCAGATATCCTAAAAAAAAGGGAAAAATAATCTTACAAAGAGTTTATATTTTCTCTTCTGTCCCCTCTCTCTTTCCTTTCCCTTCCCTTACCCTAGTCCCTCTTTCTCTCCATCACGTCGTTCTTGCGTCACAGTTACAGTGCAGCTAAACCCCCTCCCTCCCTCCCTCCCCTCCCACTTTCCCTCCCCTCACGTCACAACTGAGCAACCACCCACCCACCCACACACCCTCCCTCCCTCCCTCACCCCTCTTCGTTCTTCGTTCTTGCGTCACAACCACGGTATACCCCCCCTCCTTTCCCTCCTTCCTCCCCGCCACCCTCCTTCTTACGTCACAACTACGGTGCACCCACCTACCCACCCTCACTCCCTCCCTCCTCCCTCCCCAACGCCACAATCACAGTGCAACTAACCACCCCCCTTATTTCCTCCTTCCCCCACCATTCTTGCGTCATAAGTACGGTGCATCTGCTTCCTTTTCCAACCTTTTTCTTTCAAACTCTAGTTAGCTTATCCTACAGTTTCCTATTTTTCCTATCCGCTGCCAAAATGAATAATAAAAAAAAATAATAAAAAAATAAATAAAAAAAAATAAAAAGTACGGCGCAACCAACCAAAGTCCCTCCCTGCCTCCTCCCCCAAACCCCACCCCCACCCCCCACCACGCCCAGACCCGCACACGCCTCGTTTCCACGGGACACGTTTTAAAGCTTAAAACTTTTTTTTTCTCCCTCAAAGCCTTGTATCTTCACTAGCGGGTTTTATGTATTTCCATAATTATTCGTGGCATTTCGCCCACTCGCTTTCTTTTAATGGGATATTTCTGCCGAATGGATTTCCACAAAGGACGGGAGAGAAATACGCGTACACAGTATTACACAGAGTACAATACTATGAACGACAGGATTAAAATGAAATATCATCGGATGTGATAAAAAAAATATGGAACAACAAGATATAATAAATAAATAATAATAACTAATAATAACAATAATAATAATGATAATAATATGATAATAATAATATAATAATAATAATAATAATAATAATAATAATAATGATAATAATAATAATAATAATAATAATAATAATAATAATAATAATAATAATAATAATAATAATAATAATAATAATATAAATAATAATAATAATAATAATAATAATAATAATAATAATAATAATAATAATAATAATAATAATAATAATAATAATAATAATCATAATCTTAAACTTTAATAAAAAGAATTAAATAAATTCACTTCCAATGTGATATTGAAGACCATTTTTGACCAAACCCAAAATCAAATTGAAAATAAAAGGCAAGTAAACGCCATATTTTTCCCGCGCGTTCACAGCTGATGCACGCGAACGCCCTCTGGAATTTAGATCGGCCGAGTGCGCATGCGTCGCGTCATTTGTTCCTTGAGCTTTTCTCGAATCAAAAATCGCAAATCAAAATGGATGGTTTGACGACTATGGAAGTATAAATATTTTTTTCTTCTAAACTGTGACAATTCTGTTTCTATTTTCTCGGGAAATGGACGCAGCTCGGGGTTCATTTGTCTTGCTTTTCGAACGCGGCGTATGAGGACCCGTGCAGCGCGAGGCATACATTAATCGTCATTAATCGCCGTTAATCGCCTTTAATCGCCAGGCCGGGAACGAGGTCTGCGATTTTCCCCTCGCTGACTGAACCAAAATAAACGTTTTCTCTTCCTACGCGCACTTCGATGGCGGGAAATTTATTCTAGAACTGTCCGTACCTTTATCTGTTTCGCAATATTTCTCACGGTGCATGTTGATGGATGAGCGCGCGGGAGGAGGGCGTGTGTGTTCGTGGAAGGGATGTTGTGTGTGTGTGGTGGGTGGGTGTGTGTGTGTGTGTGTGTGTGTTGTGTGTGTGTGTGTGTGTGGTGTGTGTTGTGTGTGTGTGTGTGTGTGTGTGTGTGTGTGTGTGTGTGTGTGTGTGTGTGTGTGTGTGTGTGTGTGTGTGTGTGTGTGTGTGTGTGTGTGTGTGTGTGTGCGCACGCGTGTGTATGTATGAGAGTGAGCATGCTTACGTACGTGCGTCCGAACAAACAAATATATGCCATATCCAAGTGCTTTTGTGTCTGCTTGCACAAGACTCCCTTCCTCCTCCTCCGCATCGCCCCCCTCCCCCCGCTCCCCCTCCGCCCTCCCTGCTCCGCCTCCGCCAAAGGATCAACTTGGAGTCATTCAATTACCCGTCTGGCGTCACAGGGCGGCCTGCACTGCCCTCTAACTGCACAAACTGCATTGCCGCGACGCCCCGCAGGCTAACTAACCCGGCGACCAAGTTACGGCTCATCCCAAAGCATCTTCCACGACCACGGCATTGCGTCACTGCCCGCCATCCCATGCGCGGGTCTATAGGAATGCTCCCAGAAACTCACATTCGCTGGCACATACACACGCACACACACACACACACACACTCACACACGCACACACACCACACACACACATACACACACACACACACACACACACACACACACACACACACACAACACACATACACGTTCGTATGTGTACATACTACAGCGTTAATCATCGGATTTAAACAAAATATTTGCGAGGCGGGAGGGTTGTGTGATACAGAAAAATTACCAATTATCAATTTTATTAATTTCACTTAAAATTAATGAATGAGTGAGTTAATGAATGAATAAGTAAATGTATAACTAATGAAAAAACATATTCACTCACTTTAACGACTTAACAAACAAATTATCACATAAATGAATAGACAAATAACGAAAGAAAACAACCATAAAAACAAGTCAAATTACAAAGAAAGAACGAAACAAACAAACATCTAAACAATGAAAAAAAAAACATGTAAGCACAGAAGGCCATCCCCGTAATGTCACTGTTCGAGAAAAAATGAAAGCGATAAATTGACTGTCAGAGCT
>NW_020869140.1:144500-147000 GCF_003789085.1 Penaeus vannamei
TCTAACACCCCCCCACACACCCCTACACCCCCCACCCCACCCCACACAGACACTCCAACAGGAAACCTTTCGTTCAGGTCGACCAGAGAAGATCGCAGGTAAATGACGAGAAGAACCTTGAGTCCGGCAAAACACCACCCCAGCCATCGTAAAAAAAACCTCTTGTGAAATGCGTAGACTCGAACCCCCTATGGTTCAGTCACGATTCCGTCTGGTTCGACGAGATGGACTGGGTGTGCTGGGAACCGCTCTCGTTCGACGGTTTTTTTTTCTTTCTTTCTTTCGTCGTTTTATTTTCTTTCTTGCGCTTCGCTTCGTTTTTTTCAATTAATTCTTTTTCATTTTCATTTTTCTTTTCTTTCTCTCTCACTACGTGTATATATGTATGTACATATAGTAATAAATAAAATAAATAAATAAATATACATATATATAATATGCATATATATATATATATATATATATAGATATATATATATATATATAGATAGATAGATAGAGATAGATAGATAGATAGATAGATAGGATAGATAGATAGATAGAGAGATAGATAGAGATAGATAGATATAGATATAGATGTGTGTGTGTGTGTGTGTGTGTGTGTGTGTGTGTGTGTGTGTGTGTGTGTGTGTGTGTGTGTGTGTTGTTGTGTGTGTGTGTGTGTGTGTGTGTGTGTGTGTGTGTGTGTGTGTGTGTGTGTGTGTGTGTGTGTGTGTGTGTGTGTGTGTGTGTGTGTGTGTGTGTGTGTGTGTGTGTGTGTGTGTGTGTGTGTGTGTGTGTGTGTGTGTGTGTGTGTGTGTGTGTGTGTGTGTGTGTGTGTGTGTGTGTGTGTGTGTGTGTGTGTGTGTGTATGTAATATATATATATATATATAATATATATATATATATATATATATATATATATATATATATATACACACACACATATATATACGCATATACATGTACATAAATACACATCAATATCCAAGTCCCCCCTCGCCCCCCCCTCCCCTGCCCGTAAATCAACCCCGCGTCGCGCGTCCGAATCAATTCAAATATTTCTCTTCGATACTCCCCTTCTGGCAGATGGCTTTGACAGATGGCAGAGCTGGAATAATAGGAATTCTGGGGCGCTAAAAGAGTGAAATCTGCGTTGTATCTCCTCGGGAATATAGAGATATATAAGAAAATATACAAGAAAGCGTCCTTCTTGTGGTGATAATAAAATAACTCCCCCTTAAAAAAGAGAGAGAGAGAAAAAAAAAAACGGAATTGTTTAGCGTGTACAATCGACTTGAGGAAATGACAAACGAATTCTCAATGCTATGACAGACTCGCCTTGAAATAAGAGATCCACCGTTCATGAAAAACAATAAGCAAGAGAAGAAAAAAAAACAGGCTATACATAAACACACGAAAAACAATAAGGAAAAAAGGACTATACATAAACACACGAAAAGCAATAGGAAAAAATGGCTATACATAAACACACGAAAAACAATAAGGAAAAAAACAGGCTACACATAAACAGACGAAAAACAGCAAGGAAAAAAATGGCTATACATAAACACACGGAAAACAAGGAAAAAAATGGCTATACATAAACACACGAAAATCAATAAGGAAAAAAAAGACTATATATAAACACACGAAAAACAATAAGGAAAAAAAAGGCTATACATAAATCCCTTTCTTTTCTCTCCAAGTTCCCCCGTTATTCTCTGGCGCTCTCAGGTGGCCAAACCCACCGGCCTCTCTCTCTTACCCCGTCACTCACACCGCTTCAGAGTACCAGTTGACAGCCGGGCATTCCCTCCCTCCATCTCCTCCCTCCCGTCCTCCCTCCCTTTCCCTCTCGTTTTTTCTTTCTCTTTCTCGTCCTCGTTCTCCCATTCTCTCTCCCATATTCTGTCTTTGTCTCTGTCTCTGTCTGTCTCTCTTCCCCTCGCCCTCTCTCTCTCTCTCTCTCTCTCTCCTCTCTCTCTCTCTTCTCTCTCTCTCTCTCTCTCTCTCTCTCTCTCTCTCTCTCTCTCTCTCCTCTCTCTCCTCTCTCTCTCTCTTCACCCTCGCCCTTCCTCTCTCTCGAAATCCCCTTTCATTCGTCCCTCTACAGATCTCGATCTCCCTCTGACATCCTTTGCCTTTCCCCTCGCCCCCCCCCTTCTCTCTTTCGTTTCTCCCTTCCTTCCTCTCCTCCCTCTCATCGCACCCCTTCCCTATCCCCGTCTCCCTTCCTCTCATCCCTTTCCCCTCTCGCCCTATCCTCCTCACACCCCTTCCCCTGCTCTTCCCCTTCCCACGCCCTCCCCTCTCCCCTTTCTCCCTTCCTCTCGCCCCTCCTGCCTCCCACACCTGTCAGCCATCACTCTCGGCCTCGCCCTGCCTCCTCCCTGCCCCCCCTTCCCTTCCCACCCCCTCTCTTACACTGTAAACTACAAGCACAGGATTTACGTTGGCGCTGTCACTGCCGGCTGCCCCTTCCAAGCTCTTCGTCTCTCGCGCGCTGTCACTTTCAT
>NW_020869140.1:152000-154500 GCF_003789085.1 Penaeus vannamei
CTTCGTACGGAAAGGAGGGTCTTCGTTTTCGATTTCCCTTCACTCTCTTCTCTCTTTCTCTTTCTCTTTTCTCTTTCTCTTCTTTCTTTCTCTTCTTTCTTTCTTCTTTCTTCCTTTCTTTCTTTCTCTTTCTTTCTTTCTTTCTTTCTTTCTTTCTTTCTTTCTTCTCTCTCTCTCTCTCTCTCTCTCTCTCTCTCTCTCTCTCTTAGGGGTTATGTCTCCCCCCTCTCTTCACGTTTCCTTCCATTGACAAAATTATCTTCTCTTCTCTTTCTCATTCCTTCTCTTCTCATCTCGCTTTCTCTTCTCATTCTCGTTTTCGCTTCGTCTTGCTTCCGTTCTCCTCATTCTCATCTCTCATCTCCCTTCTTCCTTCTCCCCTCTTACAACTTGTCCCCTCCCCTCTCTTCTTTCTCCTTTCCCTTGTCACACCCATTCCTCTCCCCTCTCCACTCTTACACCCACTACCTTCCTCTCTCTTCTCTCTCCCCTCCCCCCGTCTCACATCACCTCCCCTTTCCCCTCCCGTCTCATCTCTTTCCCCTACCCTCTCCTCCCCCTCTCACACCACCTCCCCTTCTCTCCCCTCTCCTTAAAACCAGCATGATAGCCCTCCCGAGAACATAAGAGGGGAGGGAGGGAAGGGGAAGAAAACACGTGGCCGGTAAGAGCTCAGCCGATGGCGTGCCCTTCCCCTACCACCTGTAAAACCCAACTGACGTGTCTTCCTTTTACTCACTTTTAAACACTTCACGGCCAACGACGAATGTCCACGGGGTCCGAGGAAGCACTCGCTGTACATACGTGCTTCCCTAACCGGCGTCTTGCCTCTCGAGCGCACGGGGTTTTCTGATCAATGAACGACTTTGAAAAAAAAAAAAAAAAAAAAAAAAATGGAGGAATGAAAATATTCTTGGCTCCACCCGTACCTACATTTTTTTTTTTTTTTTTTTTTTTTTTTTTGCTTTTTAGGATTTTGTAACCAGTATACGGCAGTTGGAATCCGTCAACGAAAGTTTCAGCGTTAATTCCCAATCGCTGACGACTCTCACGAATCACTGAATAGCTAATCCATCCCGGCCTTCATCACGGACACCCGAGCGCCGTGAACCCGTTCAGTTCACTGATCCACGGATTTTATTGAACATGTTTCTTCACCCCCCCCCAGCTCTCTCTCTCTCTTCCCCTCTTAACCCCCTTTCTCGCTCTCTCTCTCTCTCTTTTTCTTTATTTATTTTCTTGGCTGGCTGGCTGTCGGCTTGTCTGTCTGTATCTATGTCTCTGGCTCTTTATGTCTCTGTCTGTCTGTCTCTCTCTCTCTCTACCTCCTCTCTTTCTTTACCTCTTCTCTCTTTCTCTACCTCTTCTCTCTTTCTTTCCCTCTATCTCTCCTTTCGTCCTTTCCCTCTACCTCCTTCTCTCTCTTTCCTCTTTCTTTCTTTACCCTCTGTCTCTTTCTCTCTTTCCCTCTCTATCTTCTCTACCCCCTCTCCTTTTCTGCCTCTTCTCTCTTTTCTACCCCTCTTCCTCTTTCTTTCATCCTACACTCCCTTCCTCCCCTGTTCATCCATCCATCAGCGCGCCTATTCAGGACACACTCTCCCTCACGCCCCTCTGTTGGTTTCCATGAGTTAAGTTAGGTTTGTTTGTTTATGACAGTAAATGCTAATTTGTCAGTCAGTCAGTCAGTTTGTCTGTCCGTTTTGTCTGTCTATTTCTCTTTCCTTCCTTCCCTCTCTCTCTTTTCTTCCCCCTCTCCCCCCTTTTCTTCCATCTTTCTAACTTTTCTTCCGCCCTTTTCTTACATCTTTCCATCTTTTCTTCCCCTTTTCCTTCCTTCTCTCCCCTTTTTTTCCCTCTCACTTTTCCCCTCTTTTCTTCTTTCCCCCCTCCATTTTTTCCCTCTCTCCCTCTTTTCTTCCCTCTCTCTTTTTCCACTCTTTCCCCCCCTTCCCCCTTTCTTCCCTCTCTCCCTCTTTTTCCCCCATTCCTACCCTTCCTGCCTCCCTCTCCCTTGGGTCTTAAGATGATTGTAAAATCGTGCAGTCTCGCAGGGTGGTCATTGATTGCGTCCCAGCTGCTAGTGATGAGACGGCATACCTTCTTGCCCACTCCCTCCTCCCTCCCTTCCTCCTTCCCTCCTTCCGACCCTCCTATAATCCCTCCCTCCCTTCCTATTCCAGTATCCCTCCCTCCCCTTTCCTGCTTCCCTCCCTCCTATTCCAGTATCCTTCCCTCCCGACCCTCCCAATTTCCTCTTTCCCTTCTCACTTCCATTCCCAACTCCGTCTCCCTCCCTCCCTCCCATCCTCCCTCCCTTCCCTTCTCTTCCCTTCCCCTCTCCATTCCCTCCCTTCTCTTTCTTCTCTCCCTTCCCTTCCCCGATCCCATTCCTTCCCTTCTCTTTTCTTCTCTCCCTTCCCTTCCCTTCTCCCATTCCCTTACCTTCTCTTCCCCTTCCCTCCTTCCCTTCCTCCACTCCCCCCCTCCCCCTCCCTCC
>NW_020869140.1:159500-162000 GCF_003789085.1 Penaeus vannamei
AGAGACGAAGAGAGAGAAGTGGAGAGAGAAGAGCAGAAGGAGAGGAAGAGAGAGAAGGAGAGAGGAGAGAGAGAGAGAGAAAGGAGGGGAAAGAGAGAGGGAGAGAGGGAGGGAGGGAGGGAGGAGGAGGGAGGCAGAGGGAGGGAAGGAAGGGAGGGAGAGAGAGAGGGAGACGAGGAGAGAGGAGACGAGCAGAGAAGAGAGAGTAGAGAGAGAGAGAGAGAGAGAGAGAGAGAGAGAGAGAGAGAGAGACGAGAGATGAGAGAAAGAACTGAAGTAGCGTGAAAGAGGAAGAAAGAGAAGCGAAACACGAGGGGGGGAGGGGGAGAGGAGAGAAAGCAAACAAATGGATCCAGAGGGGGAAGATAATGGTCTGAAAGAGGGGGAAAGAGGAAAAAAGAGAGAATAAGGAGGAAAAAACGAGGACAAGGGGAAGGAAGCAAAAGGGAAGCAAGACGATCGACATAAAAGAGGCGAAGGGGCCATGAGAAGAGGAAGGCGAGGGAAGTGGACCACATCCTTCACACATCACCAAGAGCCGTCCCCTCCCCTCTCCACTTCTCCCTCCCCTCCCTTCTCTCTCTACCTCTACTTCTCCCTCCCCTCTCTCTCTCTTTCCACCTCTCCTCTCCTTCCTCTCCCCCTCCCCTCCCTCTCTACCTCTTTTACCTCTCTTCTCCTCCCTCTCTGTATCTCCCCCTCCCCTCTCCTGCCCTCTCACTATCTCCTCTCCCCTCTCCTGCCCTCTCACTCTCTCCCCTTACCCCCCCTCCTGTCTCCCTTACCTTCAAACCCAGTAACCCCTCTC
The DNA here is from genome assembly GCF_003789085.1 of Penaeus vannamei. Lineage (NCBI taxonomy): Eukaryota > Metazoa > Arthropoda > Malacostraca > Decapoda > Penaeidae > Penaeus > Penaeus vannamei. The sequence continues at coordinate 160,309 of NW_020869140.1, forward strand.
CTCCCCTACACCTCCCTTGAAATCCCTCTCTCCTCTCACCTCCCTCCTCCCTCCCCTACCCCCCTCCCCCTCCCTCCATCCCAAACCCTCTCACCCTCTCCCACCCCTGTCCTTCCTTTCCTCTATCCTCTAACCTTCCCCCCTTACCCCCCCCCCCCCCAAAGCTCAAGCCACGGCGGGGGGCGGAAGGAAATCCACGACTAACGACCCCGGTGTAGCGATAAACCCCCGGCCACTTTTATCTGGCTTATCTCGCCACGCTCTCTCACGGATAAGAATGTGGAGCGGCAGCCGGTCAGCGGTACGGAAGGAGGTAGGGGGAGAGAGGGGGGAGAGAGGGGGAGAGGAGGAGGGAGGGAGGAGGGGTTGCGTGAATGTGTATATACTGTAGATATATATGCATGTGTGTTTTTTTTTATGGATGTAGAGAGGGGGGAGAGGGAGAGGGGAAGGGAGAGAGTGAGGGAGAGGAATAAAAGAGGAAAAGGGAGAGAGAGGAGGGAGGGAGGGGGAGGGAGAGGAAGGAGAGGAGGAGGAGAGGAGAGGAGGAGGAGAGGAAGGAGAGGAGGAGGAGAGAGAGAGAGAGAGAGAGAGGAGAGAAGAGAGAGAGAGAGAGAGAGAGAGAGAGAGAGAGAGAGAGAGAGAAAGAAAGAGAGAGAAAGAAAGAGAGAGAAAGAAAGAGAAGAGAAAAAAAAAAGATGCAAAGAGACGAAGAGAGAAAAAAGAGAGAGAGTCAACTGCGCTTTTCGCTCGCCCCCTCCCCCCCCCCCCCCCAGCCAACCCACCTACAACAGCAGGCGTCGGCAAACCAGATGCAGGGATGCTCGAGCAGGGTAGGCAGGCGGGCAAGCAGGCAGGCAGGCAAGCAGGCAAGCAGGCAAGCAAGGGGGTTGGCAATCAAGCACCGCTACCCGTCGCGCTGCCCCCCCCCCCCCCCCCTTCCCCGGATGATGAATGGCTCGCGGCGCCCCCGAAATGCGACCGGCCGTTCCCCTTTTTTTTTTTTTTTTTCTTTCTTTTTTTTTTTATCGTTTTCTTTCTTTCTTGATTTTTTCTTCCCTTTTCTTTTTCTTTTTTCTTTCTTTCTTTCTTCCTTTCCTTTTTGTTCTTCTCTTCTTCTTCTTCTTCTTCTTCGCAAAATTTCGCCCGTGGCCATTACGCGATTCCCACGAGCGTCTTTTTGCAACATCCTGAAGGCCGAGAGGGAGAGGTGGGGGGGGGGGGGGATGTACCGTTCCCCCTCTCCCTCCTTACACCCTAAACCCCCCCCCCTGGAACGCACGCGGAAGTGAGGGCAAGGGGAGGAAGGTAGACGTGGTGAGGGGGGGGATAGGATGGGGAAGGAGAAGAGAAGAGGGGGATATGGGAGCTAGCAAGCGGAAGAAATATAGGGGAACGAGAAGGGGAAGGAGGAAGGGGCAAAGATAAAGAGAAGACTAGTAGAGAGATATAAAGGGGGGCGGGTGGGGGGGGCATAGGAAACGGAGGGGCATCGGGGATGGAATGGGGAGGGAGTATTTTCATTGGGTTGGGAGAGAGAGCTGCGCGCGCGTGTGCGTGTGGCGTGTGCGTGCGTGCGTGCGTGCGTGCGAGCCTGCGTGTCAGTATGTGTACGTATGCTTACACGTTGGATTATGTATCGCTTAAGCATGTATTGTATGTATGATGTATGCACGGTGCCTCTACGCTCGT
>NW_020869140.1:167000-186595 GCF_003789085.1 Penaeus vannamei
TGACAACAGCAACAACTTAATAACCTCGTTTTTATGACAATGGCAACAGAATGAGCGCCCCTCGCCTTATCTCGGCCAGACGGCAACTTGATGACTCAGATAAGGCGACTACGAGAGCGACAGCCAATATTGCACAATTCACTAATTTCGCGCCGATAACTCAACGCCCCCCCCCCCCCATCGGCCACTCGGGCTTCCCTCGGGCTTCCTTCCACGGGGCAAGAACTTCACTGACGCAGCGCTGAATCTTGGGTCGGTTTCAGGAAAAAAGGAGGAGGAGGAAGAAGAAGAAGAAGAAGAAGAGGAAGACGATGACGAAGAAGAAAAAGAAGTAGAAGCAGAAGATGAAGACGAAGAAGAAGAGGAAGAAGGGCAGAAGGAAGGAAGATATGAGGAGAAGAAGGATACAATAGGACAGGAAGATAGGAAGAAAACAAGGGTTAGAAGAAAGGAAGATATGAGAAGGGAAAGGAAGGAAGAAGGAAATATGAGGAGTAGAAAGGAGGAAGGAAGGAAGGAAGATACGAGGAGGAGAGGGGGAAAAGGGAGGATTAGAAAGAGTGAAAGGAAGAGAAACGACGGGATTAAGCGAGTGAGAGGGAGCAAGAGACAAAAAGAATAAAAAGGGAAAAAGAAAAAGCGGATACAGGGCGAGGAGCAAGAAATGGGGAAAGGTTTATAAGAGAAGGATACCTAGAGAACAAGAGGGAAGAGGGGAGAGAAAGGGAACAGTGACAGCAACACCACGCAAGAATAAAACAAATGGACAAGAAAAGAACAAAAAAAAAGAAAGAAAAAAACATAGAAAAAGATAAAAAAAAAGTGAAAAAGGAGAAACGCTAGAATGAAAAAGAGAGAGAGAGAAAGAATATTTCGAGATGAGATATCTTTACCCATTTAACTTTGAGAGTTGCCATCAAAAATCAATACTGCGAAGCTAACCTAGGGTTCATCTCTAACCCATCCTCCCCTTTACCCCTCCCCCTCCCCTTCCCCTTCTCCCTCCCTAATCCACTCCTCCCTTCCCCTCACCCCCTTACCCCCCTTTAACCATAACCACCTAGACCCATCCATTAATTGAGCGCGGGGATGGTAAGAGGGAAAGGGAGAGAGGGGGATAAAAGAGGGAGAGGAGTGGGATGAGAAAGAGGAGAGAGGGAGGATGGGGAGGAGAAAGGTGAGACGGGGAGGGAGAAAGAGAGAGGAGAGGAGAAGAGAAAGGAGAGAGAGGAGAGGTAGGAGAAATGTGGAGAGGAGAGAAAGGAGAGAGAGGAGAAAAAGGAGAGAGCGAACGGGTAGGAGAAAATGGAGGGAGAAAAAGGGAAGAACGAAGAGCAAAGAGAGGAGGGAAAAGAAGGGTCGATGAGAGATGAGGAAGATTAGAGGGCGAGGAGGATGGAGATAAGACAGAAGTGTGAGGAGAGGGAAAAAGGAGATGGGAGGAAAACGAGAAGAAGAGGAGGGGGATAAGAGGAGGAAAGGAGTTGGCGGTCGTGTGACAGGGAAAGAAAAATTAAAAAAACAACAAAACAAATGTTGATAGATAAATAGACAGATCGTGATAGATAGAGAGAGAGAAGAGAGAGAGAGAAGAGAGAGAGAGGAGAGAGAGAGAGAGAGAGAGAGAGAGAGAGAGAGAGAGAGAGAGAGAGAGAGAGAGAGAGAGAGAGAGAGAGAGAGAGAGAGAGAGAGAGAGAGAGAGAGAGAGAGAGAGAGAGAGAGAGAGAGAGAGAGAGAGAGAGAGAGAAACCATCCCATACTCCCCCAAAGTTGTTCCTCTCTTTCGCCTTCTTTTATCAACCATCGCTCTTCTTCCCCAACTTTGCTTGGTCTAACAGTCTAACTACATGGAAGTGACGCTTATCCTCAGTATTCAATTATGCAAAATAGGCTTGAGTCTGAATCTCTCTCTGTCCCTCCCTCCCCTCTCCTTCCTCTTTTCCTTCTGTCTGTGCCTCTCTGTCTGTTTGTTTGATGTTTGTCTGTCTGTTGTTTGTTTGTGTCTGTTTATTTGTTTGTTTGTCTGTTGCCTAAAGGGTTATGCACCTTTTGTACTTCTTTGTAAAATTGTCTGTGGTCTACTGGACGTAATAAATATGTAATCAAATATGAAATCAAATCAAATTTCTATCTGTGTCTGTCTGTCTTCTCTCTCTCCTACTCATCCACCCAATATCCTCTGATCCCTCCTTCACCCCGATTTCATTCTCACAACCTCTCCTCTGTCTCCCTTCCTCTCCCCGACACACGCGGCTCATTAGGGAGCGTTAATGAGGAAAATGAAGTTTAGGTCCGCCGGTACCTTGATTCTGAGCTGCCCCGATTATTCCGCAGTCTTGACATGTTTGCAACTTGCAACCACCGTGCACACATACAGACGCTCTCTTATTCTCACTCTCGCTCTCGCTTTTGGTGTCTCTTTCTCTTTGTCTGCGAACGTGTGTATGCGTACGTGAGGGGAGCTGTCTACACGAACCCGTCTGCACACCTGTATATACCGAGAAGTCAGCACAAGTGTGCTGTGTTATTTCTGCTCGTCAGGCTGACATCTGCGATCTGTTACCGACAAGTCGAGCGAATCCTCAGACGAATCGAGAGCCTTGGGGACTGCTTCCCGTTCCTGGCTTGCTTTGCGTTCCTCGACACACGTCCAAAACACGATGATAAGTACCAATGCTGTGCACGTCAGTTTCACTAGTGGCATCAGGCCCCGTCGCCCGGTGTGATGTTCTAGCATCTGCCAAGTAGGATTTGCATTTCGCCTCCAGCCATGCTGCCTCGAACGTCAACTGGCGAGCCAACAAAAACTTACTTTCTTCTGATGCCTGACTTGTCGTGGCTTGGGTGTCCCTGTTCGTCGCCCTGGCCGCACTGCCAACCCCATCACTACGCCGTCAAATAATCGTCATCGTTCAGTAGATTCAATGCATTTTTCATATCGAATACAGCATCAAGACCTAACAAGACTCGCCACTGCCGGATCACCGTCAACCGCGTGGAACTCTTCGCTGACCTACTTCTTAAATTCTCCGCCACAGGTCAGCGGTCCCACTACCAAGGCGGTTATCGAATCTGACTTGCAACTTCCCAAGGCCTGCAGTGGGAGGCAGTGAGTTCTCCCACTGAAGCAGCGCCCACGACGACCCTCCACGCTCCGAGCACGGGGCGGCGTCTGCGAGGGGGACGCGGCGGAACCCACATCGCTCAAGGCCTCGGGCAAACCATGCACACGGCGTCCGCGAAGCATGCACTCCCCACGCATGACTCACACGCGCTCTCTCTGCCAACTCCATGCCAACTCTGTAACACAAAGTTCACGGCTGACGTTCCGCAGGTACAAAGGCGGCGCTGGCCTGTCATACGCGCAAAAAGCAAGCCCACATCCCGACCTACACCACCGTCAGCACTGCTCCTCCCCGTCCGTCAGCCCGAGCGCCGTCTGGGCTGCCTGTGCTCCTCGCGCTTTGAAACCTCTCTCGACGCCCGCTTTGATCGCCACTAAATATGATCAGGTTCAAGGACTCGCGACCAAGTCCTTTAATCTGATCCATTTCATTACTTTAGTTGCACGTATCAGAAAATGGGTAATCGTTCCCGGAATTCGAAGCGACTCCGCACAAAGCATACTAATAATACTCTCATCTTTTATTCATGTTTCTTGAAGTGACACCGAGTCTCGGCTCCTCACCTTCGTACGGACTCACCCAATCGTCCCCTCGACTGTCCCTCGTTGCATTTTCTGTCCCTTCCTGTTCTTTACTTCCGAGCGTCTCTGATTGGCCACAACACTAACGACTAGCTAATCTCACGTGATTCCACTAATCAGCGGAATCGGGGCTTTCCCCCCCCCGACACAGCGCCCTGGGCGATAGAATGGCAAACACTTATCACTCTCCTCGAGCGTGTTGGCATGTTCGGTCTATGAATATGATATGCGAGCACTTACAACCGTGTGCGTGCGTGTATGTGTCTGTGTACGCGTACCGGTGCATGTCCGTGTGCGTGTTTGATTGCCCGCTCACATGTACGGCGTGCGTGTCCCGCCCCGTGTACACCCCCGCCCAATAATCCCCCCGACATTCGTGTGAACCAACGAAGCAGTGGGTCAATATTTTCCATTCCTTGAGGCGACGCGCTCTTCGTGATTTGTGCCCGCGGTCGCTGCCGGGAAATACGAACCCCGTCGACGCCCCGCACACGCGCGCGCACACACACACACACACACACACACCACACACACACACACACACACACACACACACACACACACACACACACACACTCGCCAGCCTTGTTCTTCCCGAGATAAATAAAAAAGAAAAGGCGAATAAACGAGAGAGAGAGAGAAAGAAATAGCATCCGTGCGTCAGGAAGATTTATTTAATCTTGCGAGCGTTAGGCGATACAATCCACTCTGCAGTCATCCGAAAAGCTTCCACTCCGATATTAATTCTGTGAATCCCTTTTCCGGTCTTTCAGTGTTTGTCGCTGATGTTTTTCTTCTTTTTTTCTCTCTCTCTCACTTTTTCCTTTCCCGAATTTATTGCTGTAGCATTAAATCTATATCGTTACACGTGTCCCTCGCCTCTACAGATGGATTCCTTTTCAAATATATTTCGTGAAGAGAAACGAGCCATTCTAGCTCATTCGCGTAACAAAAACACAATGGTGAAGAAAAGACATAAACGACATATATACACTCGCACGAAAACAAAATACAAATACGTACAGGTATAGACGTAAATACACAACTACACATGTACACGTAATCATATGAGTCCAAGGAAACACACACGCACGCACATGCGCACACAGACTCACAGACGCACACGCACACGCACACACACACACACACGCAACATATACACATACACAACAACACACACATGCAAACAAACACACACATACGCAAACAACACACACACATACGCAAACACGCGCACACACACACAAAACCAAAACTTGAAAACGAACACGCAGAGGCAGACAAACAGGCCCACGCCATTACCCTCATACCGGTACCTCGGTCTCTCCTTACGTACCCTTCCCTAGCTTTGTACCCTCCCCCCCTCGCCTCCCACTCCCCCCTCCCGCACGAGGTATTCCCCTCCTCCCTTCTATCCTCCCGTCTCCCCCAGCCCAACTGGCGTCCCCTCATTTCTCTCTCTTTCTCTCTCTCTCGCTCTCCTTCTCCTCCTTCTTCTTCACCTTCTTACACTCCTCTCTCGCCTTCTCCCTCTCCTTCTCTCTCGCCTTCTCCCTCTTCTCTCTCCCGCCTTCTCCTCTCCTTCTCTCTCTCCCCCTCCTTCTCCTTCGCCTTCTCCCTCTCTTTCTCCCTCCTCCCCTCCTTCTCTTTTCTCCTCCCCTCTCACTCCTTCTCCCTTCTCCTTCTCCCTCTCCCACTCCTTCTCCTTCTCCCTCTCCCTCTTCTCCTCTCTTTCCCTCTCCCTTCTCCCTCTCCCTCTTTGCCTGTTTTCCCTCCCACCCATCGTTCGTATCCTGTCTCTCGCGTCCCCGTTCTCGTTATATCATAACTGTATTTACAAGATTATCTTTTTTATTATTTTCTTCTTTCTTCATTTTCTTCCCTTTACTTTGCTGCCTTTCATTTCACATTTTTATTCTATTTTCTTTGGCATTTCTCTGTTCTTTTATTCTAGTCCCCTCTTTTATCTACCCATCACATGGTCTTGCATCGTGTGTTTATATATCTACGTCTATATCTATATGTATATTTATATGTATATCCATATCTATATTTATATGTATATCTATATCTATATTTATATGTATATCTATATCTATATGTATATCTACATCTATATTTATATCTATATCTATATTTATATGTATATCTATATCTATATATACATGTGTATCTGCATCGATATTTGCATATGTACAAATATATCTATATCTTTCTATTTCTTTCTCTATATCTATCTTCTTTTATATTCTTTATATTATATTTATTCTTTCTTCGTCTTCCTCATTTCTTGCCTCTCATCTCACGTCCCTCATCCTTCATTTCTCATTTTTCATCCTTTATCCCTCATCTTTCATACTTCAGCCCTCATTTCTCATCCTTCATCTCTCATCTCTTACCTCTCATTTCACATCACTCATCCCTCATCTCTCATTCTTCATCCTTCATTTCTCATGTTTTACCTCACATTTCAAATCACTCGTTTATTATCTTTCATCCCTCATCTCTCATTTTTTATCTCTCACCCTCCATCCCTCATATCTCACCCTTCATCCCTCATTTCTATCTCTTCATCCCTCATTTCTATCCCTTATCTCTCACCCTTCATTTCTCATTTCTAATCCCTTACCTCTTCTTCATTTCTCATCCCTCATTCATCCCTCATTTCTCATCCCTTATCTCTCACCCTTCATCCCTCATTTCTCATCCCTTATCTCTCACCCTTCATCCCTCATTTTTCATTACCTTCTCATCCTTACTCTCACCCTTCATCCCTCATTTCTCATCCCTTATCTCTCACCCTTCATCCCTCATTTCTCATCCCTTATCTCTCACCCTTCATCCCTCATTTCTCATCCCTTATCTCTACTCTTTATCCCTCATTTCTCATCCCTTATCTCTACTCTTTATCCCTCATTTCTCATCCCTACCTTCTCCCGCTTCCTCAGGATTAGAGCGGTAATGTAAAAAAGCAAATGTCTTTCCGATATCTCTATCTCTTTTCTCTTTTTTGCGCCGAAATGATTCATTGATTCTAATTAAGTGATTTTTACGCGACTTTCTTTTTATTTCATTCTCTTCCTTTTTCTCTTTGCTGTTTTCTTTTTTATCTTTGTTTTAATTTGCCTCTTCATTTCCCTTTTTCTTTCATTTTCCTCTTCCTTTCCTTTTTCGTTTCATTTTCTTTGTTTTCCTTTCCACTTTCTCCTTCTTTTTTCCCTTTCCTTCCCTATCATTTCCTTCCCTTCCTATCCTTTCCCCTCCTCCCCTCCTTTCCTCTCCCTCCCTCCCTTTCTTTCCCTTCTTTCCCCCCCCTCCCCTCCCCTCCCCCTACAGCCTTCCCCTTCCTTCCCTCTCCTCCCTTTCCTTCCCCTCCTCCTTCCCTTCCCCCCCTTTCCTTCCCTCCCTCCCCTCCACTCCCCTTTCCCTCTCCCCCCTTTCCTCCTTACTTCTCTACTTCTTTTAGTGTGAAACTTTCCACTCTCTAACACCATTTTCTTCACCACAACGAAGGCAAAAGTATCATTGCCTTCACCATCATACATCCCATTCACCGTTACTGTGATGGAAGGGGGGGTATGAGGGGGGAAGGGGGGTATGAGTGGGGAAGGGGAGGTATGAGGGGGGGGGGGGAGGAGAAGGGACAATGGAGGGAGAGGGAGGGATGGAGAGGGAGAGAGAGAGAGGGAAAGGGAGGGAAAGGGAGGGAGGGAGGGAGAGGGAGAGCACGAGCTCAACACAGGAGGGAGAGGGAGAGGTTTGGGTAGAGGGAGGAGAAGAAGAAGAAGAAGAGGGAGGACGAAAACAGAGAGGGAAAGTGGACGTAATAGTGATAGTGCGAGGAAGAAGAGAACAAGGAACAGGAAAAATAGAAGCAAAAGAGAGAAGGGGAAGAAGCAAACCCGAAGAGGAAAGGGAAAGGGAGATTAAGGGAAGAGAAAAAGGGAGAGGGAAAGGCAAGAGGAGGAGGTGATACCCACCTCCACCCCCCCCCCCACCCTCCCCTCCAGCCCAGGAAGAAGCAAATCCGAAGAGGAAAGGGAAAGGGAAAAGGGAGAGGAAAAGGGCAAGAGGAGGAGGTGATGCCACCTCCCTCCAGCCCACCTCCCCCTCCAGCCCACCCTGCGAGGCACTGCTACACACACGGTCCCGGCCCACCACGTGTATCTGGCCAGTGAATCAATACTCCTAAAGGCTCTCCTCCCTTGCCCCCCCTCTTCCCCCCTCCCCTCCTCCTCTCTCGCCTCTATCCTCCCTCCTTTCCTCTCTCCTCGCCCCCATCCTCCTCCCTCTCTTCCCTCGCTCTCCCCTCTCCCTCCGCCCCTTTCCATCCTCCTCCCCCTCTCCCCTCGCCTTTTCCTCCTCCTCTCCCCCCCGTCCCTTTCCATCCTCCTCCTCCTCGCCCCTTTCCTCCTCCTCCTCCTCCTCCTCTCTTCCTCTCCCCTAGCCCTTTCCTCCTCCTCCTCTCTTCCTCTCCCCCGCCCCTTTCCTCCTCCTCCTCCTCCTCCTCCTCCTCCTCCTCCTCCTCCTCCTCCCCTCCTCCTCCTCTCCTCCTCCTCCTCCTCCTCCTCCTCCTCTCTTCCTCTCCTCCCCGCTCTTCATACCTCACAACTTCTCTTTATTTCTGTATCATCGTCCTTTTATATTTTTCCCTTCTCGTTTTCCTTCCTCCGTTTTGAATACGATTCCAACTTTACTCGTTTTCTTTTCTTCATGAATATGACGATAATATTATCACCTAACCTTTACTTCTTCTTTTTTTTCTCCACCTGTTCCTTCTTCTCTTCTCTTCTCTCCTGCTTCCCTCTTTCCTCTTAATGGTCCATTTCCGCTTTTACGTCTCTATCACCCCCTCCCCCCCTCCGCCCACCGCCCTGAAAGCAACCGAGAGCAAGCTCGTAGTACGCGGATTTGTACCACTTTTAAAGCGCCCTCATCTCATCTTTGCTGGTTATCTTCTCCTTTTTCTTATTTTTTCTTCTTCTTCTTTCCTTCGTCTTCCTTTTTTTCCTTTGCTTTGCTTTCATTTCTGCCTTTCCTTTCCTTTTCCTTCCATTTCACATTCCTTTCCTCTCTCTTTCCCTTCCCTACCCTTCCCCTTTTGACTTCCTTTCCTTCCATTTCCTTTCGCTTTTCCTTTTCCTCCCCTTCCTCTCCGTCTCTCTCCCCGCTCCCCTCTCCACTCCCTCTCCCTCTCTGCATTTCCATCCCTACCTTTACTACCTCCCTTTAAGCAACAATGCGTTAACTTTCCTGCATTCAGTATCAGCGCCCTAAAAAAAAGGCTTTAAAATGTTTAAATACTCGCGCATACACAAGCTGCATTGTTTAGAGCCGAGGTCCGTGTATTTAGCATAGCATAAACTCGTAACAACACATTAAGCAAGAGGAGCAGTGTGTTTGATTGTGTGCCTCGCTGTAAAAAATTTCTCTTCGCTTCCTCTCTCCTCTCTTCTCTTTCTTTTTCCGCTTTCGCTTTCTCGTTCTCTTTTTTTTCATTTCTTTTCGTTTTTTTCTCTTTAGCCTTTCTCTACACTTCTCTCTCCTCTTTCTTTCTCCTCTCCTCTTCTTTCTCCTCTCTTCCCCCTTCTCCTCGCATCTCCTTTCTCCTCTCCTTTCCTCTCCTCTCTTTTCTGCATTCTTCTCTCCTCTCTTCTCCTTCTCCCCTCTCCCCCACTCACGCCCTTCCAATTTTAACATTCTCGTGCCGAGGCAACTCTCTCTCTCTCTCTCTCTCTCTCTCTCTCTCTCTCTCTCTCTCTCCTCTCTCTCTCTCTCTCTCTCTCTCTCTCTCTCTCTCTCTCTCTCTCTCTCTCTCTCTGAACTCCAGCATCCACACCCACCTACCTGCCTTCACATCCATCCGCCCTTCTAAGACTTCTTGCAGTCACGCGCTCACGTACACATGCGTACACACGCGCAAGCACACAGGGAGGAATATGGGGGGGGGGAGGAAGCGATGAGCGGACAGACAGGGAGAGAGAGGTAGTCACGAGGGAGGGAGAGGGAGAAGCTTAGAAGGAGTGGGAGGAGAGGGAGAGAGGAAAAAGAGAAAGAGAGGGAGGGAGGGAGGGAGGGAGGGAGAGAGAGATAGATAGATAGAGAGATAGAGAGAGAGAGAGAGAGAGAGAGAGAGAGAGAGAGAGAGAGAGAGAGAGAGAGAGAGAGAGAGAGAGAGAGAGAGAGAGAGAGAGAGAGAGAGAGAGAGAGAGAGAGAGAGAGAGAAGAGAGAAGAGAGAGAGAGACTGAGAGAACAACACAAAAGGAAAACCAGGATAACCCGAACACCTCCTCACCCCACTCTCCACCCTCCACCCCCAACCCCAACCCCAACCCCCTCCCGCCCTCCCCACTTCCACCTCAACTTTAATCACACTTCACACCATCAGTCTCTTTCAAAGTGTCTCATTCTCTTAACTGTTCAGATAACTTTGATTATGTATTTACTGTGATTACACATCAAGGCGAGCGTGCGTGTCTGTCCGCGCGTGTGTATTTATGTACGTGTTCCGGAGAGCGCGTGTGCGTTTCCGGCTGTATACACGCGGTGTGCGTGGGCTACACTCCCCGTTATGGACACAGCCATCCGAACCCCTTCTCTCACAATCAACTCAATCCCCGCTCACATTCCCCTTCTCTCTTTCGCTCTCCCGTACCCCTCACTTTTCTTACAGTGAACTCAATACCCACCCTTCCTTCCTCTCCCCTTCCTTCCCATCCTCTCCTTCCTCTTCCATTTCTTCCCATCCCTGTACCTCCTTCCTATCCCTTTCCCTTTCTCATCACCTTCCCCTTCTCGTCCTTTCCTTCCTCTCCATCTCCTCATTTCCATCCTCTCCCCTCCTTCCCATCCTCCCCTTCCTCTTCCATTTCTTCCCATCCCTGTACCACCTTCCTATCCCTTTCCCTTTCTCATCCCCTTCCCCTTCTCGTCCCTTCCTTCCCCTCCTTGTCCTTCCTCCCCATCTCCTTCCCATCCCCTCACTTCCGCCCTCTCCCCTCCTTCCCGCTCCCCCTCCCCTTCTCCCTAAAGGTGAGGGGGCAAGCCGGTCCACAGAAAGGGACTGAAGTTAAACTATCCTCTCTCATCTCCTCTTTTCTCCTCGCTTGCCCTCACCTCTCTCCACTTTCTCGTCTCCCTTTCCTTCTCGGTTCCCCTATCTCCTCTTTCATTTCCCTCGTATCTTCTGCTCCCTCGTCTCCCCTCTCCTCCCCTTCCCCCTTCTCGGGCTCTCCTGTAAATCCTTTCCGTTCCCTCTTCTCTACTTCCTCCCACTGTCTCTCTTTCTTCTATACGGCATTGCCTTTCTTTCTTTCTTTCTTTCTTTCTCTCTCTCTCTCTATCTTTTTTATCAATCTATCCTCTCTCCTTCTCTCTCTCTTTTTCTTTTCTCTCTCTCTCCCTCTCCTCTGCTTCTCTCCTTATCTCCTCATCCATTTCCCCTTATCATCCTCATCTCCAAACTCCCTCTTCCTCATAATCGCCAGCATTGTCTAATCTCCTCTTCTCCTCCCCTTCTGCACTTTCTTCCTCCATCCTCAAAGCAGTTAATTACTCTTTCCCTCATCTCATCTTGCATGCATTATCCTGTGTGGTCACTTTTTCTGCTTTCATCTTCCCCTCCCTTACCCCTCCTCCTCACATCCTTCCCCCCTCCTTTTTTACCACCCCTCCCCTTCTCCTTCAGCACCCTTCCCAATACCCCTCCTCCCCCCCCCCTACCACATGGCCCCTTACCCCCTGCCATGACACCCTCCCCAGCCCAACCATCTCTCTCCATTTATACCAACCCCTCCCCTCCCCTCGATCATGCCCCTTTCCCCTAGCCACCCCCCTCCAAAACCTCCCCTCCCATGCCCCTCCCTCCTCCTCCTCCTCTCCCCCCCTCCCCACCACTCCCATTACCCCTCTTTATCTTCGAGCAACGAAAAAGCTCGACAAAAGCCAACCACGTGACTGCCTAAACAAGATGGCTTGACTTAATTCCATTTCTTTTCTCCTTTCTCATTTTTCTCTATCTTTTAGGCGAGTCTATTCATTTTCGACTAATGTGCCTAAACACATAACGAATTAATGTATTATGCTTATACTTTTATCTTATAAACCGGTAATTAAAAACATATATCCTTTCATCGCAAAAAATATACAAATGGGAGCAAAAACACGTACATGTATAGGGACACAAATACACACACGGTCACATACACATGTACGGATCCTTATACAAACACAGACATATGTACGGGTCCTTACATATACAGACACATGACCGCGTCCGCACACAAATACAAACCCAGACACAAGAACATGTCCTTAAACATACAGACACAGTCACATGACCGCGTCCGCATAAAAATACAGACACAGACACATGACCGCGTCCTCATACACACACATGGCCGCGTCCTCATAAAAATACAGACACAGACACATTCTCTACGTCCTCCCCATAACTCTCTTTCTTTTATACAGTATTGCCTTTCTTTCTTTCTTTCTTTCTTTCTTTCTTTCTTTCTTTCTTTCTCTCTCTCTTCTCTCTCTCTCTCTCTCTCTCTCTCTCTCTCTCTCTCTCTCTCTCTCTCTCTCTCTCTCTCTCTCTCTCTCTCTCTCTCTCTCTCTCTCTCTCTTCTTCCTCTCCTCATCATAACGCGTCCTCATACAGACACATGAACGCGTCCTCATACAGACACATGACTCATACAGACACATGACCGCGTCCTCATACAGACACATGACCGCGTGCTCATACAGACACATGCGTCCCATACAGACACGTGTCCGCATCCTACAATCTCTTTCCTCGCTGATCCTTTTTCAGAAGCTCCAGCAGGAAGGTATCTCGCAGGATGCCGGAAACTCTACGGGGAATATCTCAACACTGCTGCCTCTTCCTTCCTCTTACTTTTATCCACTTTTTCTTGCCTTGCTCTTATCTGTTTTTTTGTTTGTTTATTTTATCTTTCTGTTTTCTCGCGTGTATGTGTGCGTGGGAGGTTGTGTTTGTTCATTTATTTGTGTGTGTGTGTGTGTGTGTGTGTGTGTGTGTGTGTGTGTTGTGTGTGTGTGTGTGTGTGTGTGTGTGTGTGTGTGTGTGTGTGTGTGTGTGTGTGTGTGAGTGTGTGTGTGTGTGTGTGTGTGTGTGTGTGTGTGTGTGTGTGTGTGTGTGTGTGTGTGTGTGTGTGTGTGTGTGTGTGTGTGTGTGTGCGTGTGCGTGCTCGAGAACGTGCACACGCACGTGTATGTGTACATCAGCCTCTCCTTCTCCCTGTCTGCCTCTCCCTTGTCTTCCTCGCCCCTCTGTACCCCCCCCCCCTTCCCCCGTCTACCTCACCAATAATTCCGGCGGCAGATAGCGTAGTTGCCAGTTCGTGTTTTTAGTCTGTTCCGGCCGGCGCGGCGCCCTGCCCCTCGGGGACTCTCGCTCACGCTCGCCTTCGCTAATTCCCTTTTGTTGTGAGCTCATTTTATAGTCCTGCCGTACAAACACCATCAATAATGCTTTCCCCGATTACTCTTTGTTTGTGGTGGCGGTGACGGCGGCGACTGCGCGGGGCTGTGGCTTCTCTCGTCTTTATTCTGGTTCCCCCTTTCTTAGCATCTTTTTCTTATTGCTCTCTTCTTTACAACCGTATCTTAAGGTTCCTGACTCTCTCTCTCTCTCTCTCTCTCTCTCTCTCTCTCTCTCTCCTCTCTCTCTCTCTCTCTCTTCTCTCTCTCTCTCTCTCTCTCTCTCTCTCTCTCTCTCTTCCTTCTTCATTTGTCCTCCCTTCACCTACACTCCATCCTTCTTCTCCTTCACCTTCTCTTTTGTTTTGTTTTTTTGTTTTTATTCTAACCTTACTCCTGTAAACCTCTGCGCTTTTTCTACTTTACCCCCTATCCTCCTTAGAATTTCCTATTCTCTTCCCTATTCCTTGCCCTCTTTCCCTTCTCCCCCTCCTTTATCTTTCCTCCCCCTTCCTCCCCTTCCCAATACCCTTTCCTCTTTCCCCTTCCTCCCCCTCCCCATTTTCCTTTCCCCTTCTCCCCAGTCCCCATTTCCCTTTCCCCCTCCTCCCCCTTCCCAATGCCTTGCCCCTTTTCTCCCCCTTCCCTTCCCAACTCCCCATTTCCCTTTCCCCCTTCCCAACACCCTGTCCCTTTTTCCCCTTCCCCTTCCCCTCTTTCCCCTTCGCCATACCCCCCCAGCCCACCCTTTCGCCCAAGCACTACGAATCTTCCCCGAACGTGATCAAAGTCTTAGCAATTAACAGGTCCATGTCTCCCTGGGCCGCGGGGGCTTAATTACGGGTCCTCGGCCGGAAAATAATTGGGAATATTTCTTACAATTTCTCAAACGGCTTTTCGTCAGGCACACGCGGGCCTGCATTCTCGCTGCTTTTGGTTAGGTGTTTTTTTTAAGCGTATATATAGATATAAGTATATATGTATTGAGATTACGTATATGAAATTAGATATATGGGTTTATAAATATTCAAATATACATGCATGCGTACACACAATAAAAGATATATGGGTATACATAGGTTTATGTATAGAGACAGACAGTCACACATTTCCTTGTCTCATCAAAAGCAAACTCCAAAATTTAAATAAACCAAGAAATAAACACGAAACAAACCAATGAAAATCCCACGATAAAAAAAAACAATCCAAAATAAAACAGCAGAAACAAAACAGAAAAAAATATAACAAACGCATAAAAGTTACAACTAAAGAAAAGAAGAAACCAGCGACTCTTGTGTTACACGAGCTGAGGTTGACGTGTTCATCAACCCCAGGATAAGTGTTTCGGAGGTGATCACATTTCAACATTAAAGTCCAAGGTAAGAAAAAATAAACAGACGTTAAAAAAGGAAGAATCCAATTCCAGGATATATAAAAAAGGGACAAATCAAGGGATAAAACAACATCGAATCTTAAAGAAAATGTGAAAAAAACTCGATATCGTGGTCTACTATATGTAAACCGATAATGAGAAACTGGTTTCCCAACACCCCCCCCCCCCCCAAGACGGGACCCACCCCCTCCCATTCCCCTTCCCCCATCCCTGTCCTGCCATCCTCTTCCCCCTTCTCTTACCCTCCCTCCTCCCTGGTCCTCCTCTATCCCCTCCTCCCATCCTCCACCCCGACCCTCCTCACCCCCTCCTACACCGGTCTCCATTCCTCCCTCCCCCTCCCCCTCACCCTAAACCGTGGTAGGAGGAGCAACCATCCTTCCCCCCTTTCCCCATCACCAGAACCCTACCCATCCCCTCCCCCCATGCCCTTGTGAGTGGATTAGTACCCTGTAATCAGTTCCTTCATGAGTAAACTTTTACTTCTCTAACGTTCTATAACTTGATCCTATTTTTCACGTTTTTATTTCTATTATCACACGTCCCGGCTTTCCTACACGTTTGTAAATGCATATTCTTGCGCCCGAGAGATAATCCCTTGTTAATATACAATTCAGTTAATAAAATCTCTTTTGCACTATGCGATCTTTGTTGCAAATAGTAAATTGGGCATTTAAAATTCTCTTTATATAGGCTAAGCCACTGCAGATGTTGCCGAAAGAAGTATAAATATGAGCATAATGCTCTTCATTAATCGTGTCAGAATGGTCTTACTTACAATAGAAGAGTCAAAGGAATCTTACTTTTTTTCTTCTCTTCCTTTTCCTTTCTATTTTTTTCTTTCCTCAGTTCTGTCTTTGTTTGCCTGTCTCTAGTTTCTATTTGTATCTGTTTGTCTGAGTTTGTCTATTTATCTGTCTCTCTCATGGTCTGTGTCCTATTTTGCGTTTGCCTCTCCTTTCCTCCCTATCTCGCTCCATCTCTCCCCCTTCCTCATTCCTTCACTTCTCGCCCAACATCCCATCCCCACCATTCTTACATTAACACAAAGAACCAAACTTGGCAACAACATTAAGAACATAAGAGGCCACCCGAGACACATCTAAGTTTTACGCACACAAACAGACACACACACGCACGCACGCACACACGCACGCACACACACACACACACACACACACACACACACACACACACACACACACACACACACACACACACACACACACACACACACACACACACACACACACACACTCGTGAGATTAATATTCTAAGCCGAAATCAATAGCTGGTAACTCCCACGAGCAGCAGTTGCCACAATATGATTAAGGCTCAGATTTAGACCTCGTATCCGGCGATCTCGTTAAAAATCACAACAAAAATAAACCGATTCCTTGAAATATAATAACTCCTTTAAAGGTTATATAAAAGTTCAAATATAGTTTTAATATTCACAAAAAGGGGGAAACAAATAAAGTTATATCTAGAACTACAATTTCCAAGTAGGGCAAGTATATAAAAGTCATCCCTAAAACTTAAAAAAGAAAATAAATAGAATAAATCAATAAAAACTAATCAAATCTCTAACTCATAATACTCTCATAAAAGGAGAGCAAATAAAAACTCGTCGCCATAACTTTCAAAGCCCCTGATAAGAACAAAGAAAAATTATCACTATACTTCTAAAATGCTCCTCAAAAAAGCATACAAATAGAACTAATAGTTTCTAATTCTTAGAGGAAGAGCAAACAAAGAAAAGCAATTACCATACCTCCAATAATCTCGTAAACACAAACAAAAAAATCCTCACTACTTCTAATGCTTCACAGGAACACAAATAAAAACTCACACCATATCCTCTAACGCTCTCACCATAAACAAACAAAAATTCACACCATACCTTCGAATATCTCCCGGAAAAAAAGAAAAATATACAAGCCATCACTACATTTCTTAAGTTCTCGAGAAAGACATTATCCTCCACACGAAACAGCAAACAAACAGAAGTCACCATCACCTCACTACACCTCACCTCACCCGCAAACAGCTGACTGCAGCGAGAGAGGTCATTTGGCAGACACTTCCACTTTACTTATTTTCTAAAAATCAAATTGGAAATACGTGTTCCCCGATTTCCTCGGCGTCTTCAGCTGGGGGAAATCATTCATCTGAATTGACTCTTTTTATTTCCTCCTTTTCTTAAAAGTGAATAAATCAGTTTATCTATTTAGAGGTTTGTTATTTTAGTTCTTGCGCGTCTCTCTGCGTGGATCTGTTTGTGTCTATTAATCTGCCTGCCTGTGTGTGTTTGTTTGTTTCCATATCCCCTCCCTCCCTCTCACTTCCCCCCTTCTTCTACCCTTACTCTCCTCTCTCCTTTCTTCTCTCTCTCTCTCTCTCTCTCTCTCTCTCTCTCTCTCTCTTCTCTCTCTCTCTCTCTCTCTCTCTCTCTCTTCTCTCTCTCTCTCTCTCTCTCTCTCTCTCTCTCTCTCTCTCTCTCACTCTATCCTTCCTTCTCCCTCTCTCTCGCGCTCTCTCCCTCCTCTCTCTCTCTCTCTCTCTCTTCTCTCTTCTCTCTCTCTCTCTCTCTCTCTCTCTCTCTCTCTCTCTCTCTCTCCTCTCTCTCTCTCTTCTCCTTCCTTCTACCTCTCTCTCTCTCTCTCTCTATCCTTTCCTTCTCCCTCTTTCGCGCTCGCTTTTCCTTTCTCTCTCTCTCTCTCTCTCTCTCTCTCTCTCTCTCTCTCTCTCTCTCTCTCTCTCTCTCTCTCTCTCCTCTCTCCTGCTCTCTCTCTCTCTCTCCCTCTCCCTCTCCCTTCCTTCTCCCTCTCCCTCTCCCTCTCTCCTCCCCTCTCCCCTCTCCCCCTCTCCCCCTCTCCCTCTCTCCCTCTCTCCCCTCTTCTCCCTCTCCCCCTCTCTCTTCTCTCTCTCTCTCTCTCTCTCTCTCTCTCTCTCTCTCTCTCTCTACTCTTCTCTCTCTCTCTCTCTCTCACTCTCTCACTCTCTCCTTCACTCTCACTCTCTCACTCTCTCCTTCCTTCTCCCTCTCCCTCTCTCTCTCACTCTCTCCTTCCTTCTCCCTCTCTCTCTCTCACTCTCTCCTTCCTTCTCCCTCTCTCTCTCACTCTCTCCTTCTTCTCCTCTCCCTCTCTCTCTCACTCTCTCCTTCCTCTCCCTCCCTCTCTCTCCTCTCCTTCCTTCTCATCCTCTCTCCTTCCTTCTCCCTCTCTCCTTCCTTCCTCTCTCTTTCTCTCTTCCCTCCCTCTCCCTCCACATTCCACCAAATCCAACCGTATTCCCGAGAACAAACCTCAAGAGAAACCCAAACCCTAACGTCCGGTCACCCCCCCCCCCCCCCAATGTTTCGCAGTGTTGCCATGTCCCTAACTTCCATTCCCACAATCATCCTGATAATTAGCGTCCCTCTCTTATCCGCGTTCTTCCGCTCTTACGTTTATTTCATCCTCCTTCTCCCCCCCCCCCCTTTCCATTTCCCTGCCCTGTTCTTTTCATCTTCTATTGGGAGACATATTCCCCTCCCCCCCCCTTCCTTCCACTTTCTATTTTACACAACTTGTGGAAACTTCACAGGGAAGGCCAATTCATAACGAAGCAGTTTAGACTTGTTTCCTCCCCCTTTGTTTCTCTCTATATATCTTCTTTTTGTTTCTTTCTTCTTCTTCATCCTTTCCTTTCCTTTTTCATTGTCTGTCTTCTTTTGGTTTCTTTTCCTCCTCCTCCTCCTTCTTTTTTCGTTTCTTTTTCCTTTTCTATTCTTTTTCCCCTTCTTCCTCCCCCCTCCCCACCCCTCCTCCTCCTCCTCCTCCTCCACCCTCTCCTCCTCCTCCCTCCTCCTCCTCTTCTCTTCCTCCTCCCTCCTCCTCCTCCTCCTCCTCCTCCTCCTCCTCCTCCTCCTCCTCCCCCTTTCTCTTCTCTTACCAATCAACGTAAAAATAGAATCAAATCAAACGACTCGGGACAGCGTAACGGCAAGGAGCGTCGTTTTAACATTCTCGTTTGGAAATACCTCCCGCTCAAGTAATAATTTGTTATGTCAAAAAGCCCCCGTGCGTTAAAACATTTGGTCCATCCAATAAACTTGACGTTTAAAAAAAAAGAGATACGAGATAAAAAAAAAAAGGTTGATATATATATATATATATATATATATATATATATATATATATATATATATAATATATATTATATATATATATATATATATATATATATAATACAAATAAAAAATAATGGTCACAATTACTATTTCAAAACAAGGCAATTACCCCCAAATTACTCTTTCCACTTCTCTAATCCCTCCTCCCCAAACAATCCCACTCTACAATCACAGAACCAATTTGCGCTGCCCTCCCCCTCTCTTTCATCCCTCTCCATCCCCCCTCCCTTCATCCCTCCCATCTTCCTCCCCCTCCCCTCCTCATCTCTCCCCCCCTCCCTATCCCTTCCCCTCCCTCCTATCTCTCTCCCTCTCCCTCCTATATCCCTCCCCTCTCTCCCATCTCTCTCCCCCTCCCCTCCTCCCTCCCTCTCTTCCCATCTCCCTCCCCTCCCCCCACCGCGACATTCATTTTGCCCTTCCTCTTAAGTTCCCGCAGTCACTTATCAAAAAGCTTTCTTCTGTCACGCTTTTCCTCTTTTTCATCAGCCGCTGGGGTCTTCTTTAAAAAATGGTCTTCGTCGCTTTTCTTGTTTTGGTTTTAATTGTTTTATCCTCGTCTTTCTTACTTTTCGTGTGTTTTTCTTTTCTTTGATCTTTCTTTTTCTACTATCGCCCTCGTTCTCTCTTTCTCTCATCACTTGTTATTTTCGTGAACACTTTCCACCCCTCTCTTTCATTTTTGTTTATCCACCTTCTTTTCTTGTCTCATCTGCTTTCGACATCCTTCTCTTCTTCCTTCATTTCGGCATCCTACGCCATCTTTGTTCAAGTACCTCTCTTCCCCCCCCTCTTCTCTCTCTCTCTCTCTCTCTCTCTCTCTCTCTCTCTCTCTCTCTCTCTCTCTCTCTCTCTCTCTCTCGTCCCTCCC
>NW_020869141.1:36250-41250 GCF_003789085.1 Penaeus vannamei
ATGATAGGTTTGGTTAGATAGATAATTGAATAGATAGATAGGCAGATTGACATATAGGTAGATAGAGATAGGGATGTATATATATATATATATATATATATATATATATATATATATATATATATATATATATATATATATATAATATATATATATAATAATATATATATAATATATATATATACCACACACACACACACACACACACAACACATATATATATATATATATATATATATATATATATATATATATTATATATATAAGTATATATATATATATATATATATATATTATATATATATATATATATATATATATATATATATATATATATATATATATATATCCACAAAAACTACAACCGAACCGTCACGAAGAAGAAGAAAAAGAACTGAACTTGATTCGTCTCTGTTCCACTTCACAGCACACGCTTCGTCATTCAGGCACTGTTCAGTCATCGACCTTTATTCATCAGCTAAAATCAAGCCATAATCAAAGCACATGAACGAAGTATTAGATTTTTTTCTCTATTTTTAGCGGTCGTAAGGCAAGGAGAGAAAGGTTATACATTAAGTTGTTAAGAGTTTTTTTCTTATCTTCATTCAAGGTGAAGACATGAGTTTCTTTTCTTTTTCATCGTCATCATTAACATCACCTTGTTTTTTTTTACGCCTCTCTCTTGTTCTTGTTTTTTGTTGTTGTTCTCGGTGTTTCCCTCTTCTCGTTTTTATTCAGTTTTTTTATTGTTGCTGTTCTTTATCACCTCCTTCTTCTTAATCTTGTTCTTAAACTTATTTCTCTTGTTCGTGTTCTTTAACTTCTTCTCCTTGTTCCATTTCTTTGTTCTCTAGTGTTTTGTGAATATCAAAACTGTTTTATAATCTTTCCGCCTATCTATTCAACCCCTTATCAGCGACACAACACAGAGCGCTTAATTCTTTTCAAGTGCTATAAAAAGAACATGCTGTAATTATGGTTTCATTGTTTGTAATGACAAAAAAGAAGTAGGCTAATGGAAAGCAATCTTAAACATGGCGCAGAAGGGCTTTGAGGTTTATTTATACTGACGCTAAGGATGATTATCGCTTGAAAGAGAATTTTTGATGTGAGGCTTTTGTCCGACCGCATCCGCGAGTCGTTGTCAGGGATTTGAGCCTTAATCCTTTCCATTATAAAAATCATATTGGCTTGATCCTCCGGCCATTCTGTCTCTCGAAATTCACGGTTCAATAAATGAGGTATCAATACGACATATATATTTTTTTTCATTAAGTAAGCGTCTGGAATTTGAAAAAAAAAGTATGAGTGATTCCGTAGTAAAAGAGATGTGGTCATTCATACTCATTGATTTTTTTTTTTTCTTTTTTTTTTTTTGTCTATCTGACCTGATGAATCCTATTCAGTTCCCTGAAAACTTGTGAATTATGTTGTGAATTTAATTGATAAAGATAAAGGAGTAGGCCGACAGATAGATAGATGTGTAGACGGATGAATGTGCCGAATGCAAAAATAAAAAGACAACTAAATTTAAAATAAGAAAAATAAGTAGTTTCAGAAATTAAAGTTTAAGTTTTCAAGTTAATAGGGAAATACGATCACTTTTATCTTTGTTCTTTAATTTTCAATTCTGATATTTCTTATGCAAATAGAATTATATTTTCTAAAGAAAGCGATAACGGCAATACCAAAATCACATAATCTGTTAATTTACCTCCTTCTTCTTATCTATATATTTCATTACTTTTTCATTCCATTTTATTTATTTTTTCTTGTTCTATTCATTTTATTGTTACTTATTTTTTCACACTATCCCCCTTTTACCTTTCTTCCGTTGGTTTATTATGCTTATTAAATATCCTTTCCTATATCAATGTGTCCTTTTTATTGTGCGTATATTTGAGTTGATTGTCGTATATTCTAGGCGCTGCTATTTCTCTGTGTGTGTCGATAGGGAGAGGAGGTCGGGATATATCATTACTTTCCTCATCATGAATACAGTAATAAAATTTTCGAGAAAAATCAACTTTTAAACAATTAAATAATTCCAGAAATACAAATATGAACTAATTCACCTCTTTAAAGATAACATATATATATTATATACCAAACCCACTCATCAGTAATATAGAAATCTCAAGGTAGTTATCACCCGCAATTAAATGTTAAAATTAGTTCACATTACTAGAGGAATTGATAGGCACAAGAAATAAAAACCGATATTATATGATGAAAGTTACGACGTGATAGATAAACCAATGTATGCTTAAACAATAGACTTTATGTAAAATCAGATCCTTATAGTTCCGCGATAAATGTGGACGAACCTTAAGACCCATAATCGGGCCCGGAGAGAAGACCCGCCGGTGAACAGAGTGAGAAATAAGGTGGGTTATATAAAAGCAAGGCGAGTGCAATGCAATGGATGAAATGGTTTGCAAAAGATGTAATGTGACGAATATGAATAAAGAGATAAATGTGTATAGCCAGAGAAATAAAAATAGAAAATAAAAATTGAAGGGAGGAGAGAGAAAAACAAAATGATAATAGAGAGAATTTCTTGAAATTAAGAGAGAGAAAGATTTAAGATAGGATTACCTAATTCTGAAAATTAGTAAAGGAGTCGACTAAAATTCTAAGTAGTATAATGATAAAATAGATCTAATAATAGATTCTAATTCTAATTTAGTTCTAGTATCGGTAGAGAGAAGAATGTCAAAGAGGATTCAATTTAATAGATTCTAATTCTAATAGTTCTAATTCTAATAGATTCTAATTCTAATAGATCTAAGTTCTAATTCTAATAGATTCTCAAATTCCAGATAGATTCTTTTAATATCTAATAGATTCTTAATTCTAATACGAATTTTCTAGTTCCGAGACGATGACTAAGAGTTACGTAAATAGAGAGATTCTAGCCGTGGTATCGTAAATTCGATATATTAGATGTCTAGCAGACTTCTGAGACAGACATGAGAAATTCTAATAGTGAAATTGTCATGGGAATTGCTATAGGTGTCTAGAATGTGCTGAAGCTAAGGATGTTCGTGGAAATTCTAATAAGATTTCTCTAGTAAGTAGTTCCTGATAAGCATTATCCTTACATACCTAACTTTAGCATCTAATTGGGCGCCATCTTCTCAAATAAGCATTCAGTTAATCCTCTCCATATAAAAAATCATAATATATTCCAATATTAGATTCTCTAATTTCTAATAAGATGTTCTCTTAAGCCACTATGAAACACTCCTCTTAACTTAACCCTCCCCCTAATTCTATACATCCCTAAGCTATCCTCCTAATCTCCCTAATTACGCATTCTCCTCTAATCTTACTCCTCTTATCCTCAGATTCTTCTTATATTTTCTAACAACTTCTGCATTATTCTCACAGTCTTTCTCTCTCACCACTCTCCATAATCTCATGATTTCCCCTAGTTCTTCTAATATCTCCTTATTCTCGATTTCTCGTTGCCCATGCATTCCTACATGCTTACTTTACACTAGATTTCCTATTCTTCCTCAATTCTAATAACCTAGATATACCTCACATTTCAATTACTACTGCATAATATTTCTCTAACTTTCCATTCTTCCTAATACTGTCATTCCTCCTAACTTCAATTACTCCGATTTTTCATTCTTAATCCACTTCCTTTACCATCTTTACTTCGCTACTTCTTTCTCCTAATGGTCAAACATAGATTCTTCAGTACACATTCACCAACATTTAATAGTGATTTTCTTAATATTTCATAATTTCCTATGATTCATATTATTCACTTGTGCATATCTTAATTCACATCTATAGTATTTACACATCTCTTCAAATATGTCATTCTCTATTCAATCTCACATAAATATCCATGTACTTACTAACTCTTCTTCCACTATAATTCTCTAGCTCCCTTCTCAATTCTCTCTGTTTATCTATATAGCGATTTCTTCATTTCCTCTCTCCCTTCCCTTTATAAACTCCTCTTCCAAACTTAGCCCACTCTCTACACTCTCTACTTCTGCGCGAGTAATCATGCCCCACTCTCCCTTATAATTTCTCTTCTCTCTTTACACCTCAAGCTATTTCATCCAATCCTCTATCACCCTTTCCCAGACCCTCTCTCTTCATACTTCTTCAATACTCACGCTACTCTATGTCATTACACTGTCTATCATAATCAGCCAATCCTTCTTAACTCCCTTCCTATCCTTACACTACTCTCCTCCTCCTCATCCATTATCAGAACTTTTCCCTACTATATCTCTATCTCTCGTCTCACAACTCCCTCTTACCTGTCTGCGCATCTTCCTCACACTCTTTCTTCACTCATACTACACTTCTCAATCCCACTCCTTCTTACTCCTATCCCTTCGGCAATTTCCTATTACATATAGCACCTCCTCTAAATCTCCACGCTCCTCTCACTTTCTATAATTTATGCCATCTAGCTTTCCATTCTCACTTCCACTCATCTCCACTCTCTTCTTCCACGGCTCTTATCCCTCCCTACCCTTCCCACCTTACTCTGCTTAACCCAGCTATTCTCACTCCCTGCCTCCCTCCTATCTCATCCTATCACTTTTCACGCCTATCGCTACATCATAAGACTTTCTCTAGACTTCCTCCAGCCTCTTATACTCATATCTCTCCTATCCTGCCCCTCCTCACTCCATCACACTTCCCTCTTCCTCTTCACTCGCTCTGCACTCTTTCTAACACCCTACTGCACTCTCTCCCTCCTTCTACTTCTCTCCACACTTCCTATCCTTCACATCACCATCACTCTCTCTCGATTATCACCTCATCTCGCCCCTTTCCACCTCTTTTCCCTCTCATCTCTCAACCTCCTTACGGCTTTAGCCCCACCCCCAATTCTCATCTTCTACACTCCCTTCCTACCTTTCTCCTTCCCCCTCCTCCCCTCTATCCTTCACTCCCCCCTTCCTGCCCTCCTCCTCTCTCAACTCGCTCCATCCCACTCCTCCACCTTCCACCCTCACTCC
>NW_020869141.1:63750-68750 GCF_003789085.1 Penaeus vannamei
AATACGACAAATACTGATTGCGATCCACAGCATGATTAACTCTAGACAAACGGCGGATTTGTTAAAATTGTGCGGGGTCCGACCCAATGAATATTCGTAAATACAGACATGCATATACACAGAAATTAATGCCTATCTCTCTATACATCTGATAGATATACCTTTATCTATCTATTTGCCCGGTTGATATGCATGTCCAGACTGATAAATATGCATTTATTTCTTTATTTTTGCATGTCAATTATACGAATATTCTTTGGGTCGAGCCTCGCACAATTTTAACAAACCGACCGAAAATAATTTAATTTAGCGAAATTACCAGATTTCTGCGTGCGTGTACTTCTATTCATTTTATTATTGCTATTGTTTCAGCTGTTGATCTATATTGATAAAATAAAGATCATAAAACGTCCGTTGTATATCCATATTTGGGAAAAGGTGTTCCGTACCTTCGAAGTTAATGGATGAGCCTGAAAATGGGTATATAAATGCTTCACACCTTAATAAAGTAAGTGTAAGGGATCCATCGGCGTTAATTCGGATATGACAGGCGATTCCTTTATAACATGGCTTAAGCAAATGAGAAATAATGACCAAATGTGTTCATTAAGTCTATACATCGACTTCCCAACCGCTGAAACTATGCCAGAATTGATGCTTTCTCCACAACTTTCATGGATTTTGCGAAGGAGAGAGAGAGAGAGAGAGAGAGAGAGAGAGAGAGAGAGAGAGAGAGAGAGAGAGAGAGAGAGAGAGAGAGAGAGAGAGAGAGAGAGAGAGAGAGAGAGAGAGAGAGAGAGAGAGAGAGAGAGAGAGAGAGAGAGAGAGAGAGAGAGAGAGAGAGAGAGAGAGAGAGAGAGAGAGAGAGAGAAAGAGAGAGAGAGAGAGAGAGAGCGAGAGCGAGAGAGAGAGAGAGAGAGAGAGAGAGAGAGAGAGAGAGAGAGAGAGAGAGAGAGAGAGAGAGAGAGAGAGAGAGAGAGAGAGAGAGAGAGGAGGGAGGGAGGCAGGTGTAGGCACGCAGGGACGACTCTAGCAGATTTCAAAGGAATAGTTTGAGAGTCCAGTACTGTTACAAACAAACAAACAAAAAATGATCTTCAAAGTCCGTCAAAATTGCTTACATGTTTCCTAGTAGACCTACTTATTACAATCCATTTTTACTTTGTTGATAAGCTGTCCTTGATTTTATAAATGATGTTTGAATTCAAAATATCTGTAAATACAAATGCTTATAAATAAACACCACATATTATTATTGCTATTTTCTTTCATTTTATTATTTTTTTATATTTTGTAGTTTTTTCCAAATCAAATATTCCGAAAATTTATTCTGCAGCTCCTTGGTACATCCTGTTTATGACTCCTTTAACAAACTAAAATTAACTTTGTTTCTAAGCTTAATCGAATTTCAAGAGAGACTTCAAGAGATATGAAACAAAAGTTATATATTCGAGAAAAAATGGGAGTCATCAATCAACCAAGAAAAGAAAAATACTTGGGGGTCAGAAAAGGAGAAAAATCACATTATGAATTGAAAGCTGGTGAAAACTTTACCGAGAAATTATCCGAACTCAACTCAACGGCAGTCCTCTGATAAAGGATGGAAAATGCGATATGGAAATCGAAAGACGAATATAGATAAAAAAAAAAAGAAAAAAAAAAAAAAAACAATGAAATTAGAGGAAAAACAATCAATATGCAGCGGATACAAAGAAAAGGATCCTGAATTATAATGTTAAACCAGTCATGTAATAATAAGTAAATAATAATAAGTAAAATAAAAAACAAATTCCTCAGAGCAGAAATATCATCCTACAGAACAGTGATGAAACTAGGAATCGATCTCGCAGCCAATGAGGAGGCCTTAGGAAGAGCCGAGACAGGACTTGTAAGTGGGAAGAAAATTAGAGGTAAATTGATTTATCTCTGAAGCCTGAATGGAAGGAAGGCAGATTAAATTGATAATAACAATATGAATATTCACAGAACTAAGGATAAAAATTCGTGGAGATCCATGGTCGCCAATGTTCTTAAAGAATGATGCACACACACACACACACAGAGAGAGAGAGAGAGAGAGAGAGAGAGAGAGAGAGAGAGAGAGAGAGAGAGAGAGAGAGAGAGAGAGAGAGAGAGAGAGAGAGAGAGAGAGAGAGAGAGAGAGATTAACTTCTAGCTTAACTTAATCTAATCTAGAAAGAAAACAAAATTAATCCTCCCTTTACCCGATTTTGCTTAACAAAACTAACTTAATTACCCTATTCTATTCTATCCTCTCCTATCCCAAAGGAAAGTGAACCCAACCTAACCTCTCCTAACCTGATCTGACCTGTAGTCCTAACCAAACCACAACCTAACGTAAATCTGGAAAGATACAACCGCACAGATTAACTAACTTATACAACCACCATCTAAGAATTCCCAAGCTAAACACGTAATCCACACAAAGTAATTAAGAAAAAAAGTAAACCGAACGTAGATGAAACAAGTATGGCTAGCTCTCCCATATTTTCCCCCATTCTAAACATTAATTAATCCACCGAAGAGCAAATCCGCGTGGTCGACTACCTGTTAATTATGCATTCAAAAAAACAGTTACATAATTGATCGACTGATTCCCTCGTGTATCGATATCCGTGTAATCTTTTGTTTGGTAATAGGATGCGCTGCCGGTGCGGGAATGGGGGTTGTTAAATGATATGTTGGAGCGAGGTTGATAGAGGGAAGTATAATCTTCTTTTACCAGAAGGGGAGTTTGCTGGAGATAAACAGCCTGATGTGTGGGTTTCTGGGTTTACGTGTGTGTGTGTGTGTGTGTGTGTGTGTGGTGTGTGTGTGTGTGTGTGTGTGTGTGTGTGTGTGTGTGTTGTGTGTGTTTGTGTGTGTGTAAGTGTATGTGTGTGTGTGTGTGTGTGTGTGTGTGTGTGTATGTGTGTGTGTAAGTGTATGTGTGTGTGTGTGTGTGTGTGTTTCGTAACTATCTATCAATATACAGTATATGTATATGAGAAATGTATCAGGTCTTATGATATTAATAATTCCTAGCGGATACATCTGCCATACCCCCGAAGAATTCCCCCCCCCCCCCCCCTCGTTTATTAGGAAAACCTTGTGTACCGATTTCCGGTTAGGAGGAATATTAACATGCACGATAAGGTGTCTTGCTGCACTCTGATGTTTATCATGTCATTCCATGTTCAATACCAAGCACGGTGGATGATGGGGGAATGGAGTGTGCTTCCAGATGGTTCTGTCTTTAGTAACGTTATGAGACGGGCGGGAAACCATCGTTTGCTGCCACGTTTCCTGTGTGGGCGAAGGACCTTGCGTGGCGCTTCCTGTGTGGGCGTAGGATCTCGTGTGGCGCTTCCTCTGTGGGCGTAGGATCTCGTGTGAGGAACGCTTGCTGTGGGCGTGGCGCTTCCTGTGGGCGTAGGATCGCTTCTTGTGGCGCCTTCCTCTGTGGGCGTAGTTGCGTGGCGCTTCCTGAGGGCGTAGGATCTTCGTGTGGCGCTTCCTCTGTGGCGTAGGACCTTGCGTGGCGCTTCCTGAGGGCGTAGGATCTTCTGTGGCGCTTCTCTTTGGGCGTAGTCTCGTGTGGCGCTTCCTCTGTGGGCGTAGGACCTTGCGTGGCGCTTCCTGAGGGCGTAGGATCTTCTGTGGAGTGGCGCTTCCTCTGTGGCGAGGACCTTGCGTGGCGCTTTCCTGAGGGCGTAGATCTCTGTGGCGCTTCCTCTGTGGGCGTAGGACCTTGCGTGGCGCTTCCTGAGGGCGTAGGATCTTCTGTGGCGCTTCCTCTGTGGGCGTAGGACTTTGAGTGGCGCTTCCTCTGTGGGCGTAGGATCTTCCTGTGGATCTTCTGCGCTTCTCTGTGGGTAGGATCTCGTGTGGCGCTTCTCTGTGGGCGTAGGACCTTGTGGGCGCTTCCTGAGGGAGTGGATCTTATGTGGCGCTTCCTGAGGGCGTAGGACCGCTTAGGTTGCGTGGCGCTTCCTGAGGGCTTTCTGTGGCGTTCCTCTGTGGCGTAGGATTCGTGTGGCGCTTCCTCTGTGGGCGTAGGACCTTGCGTGGCGCTTCCTGAGGGCGTAGGATCTTCTGTGGCCTTCCTCTGTGGGCGTAGGACCTTGAGTGGCGCTTCCTCTGTGGGCGTAGGACCTTGCGTGGCGCTTCCTGAGGGCGTAGGATCTTATGTGGCGCTTCCTCTGTGGGCGTAGGATCTCGTGTGGCGCTTCCTCTGTGGGCGTAGGACCTTGCGTGGCGCTTCCTGAGGGCGTAGGATCTTATGTGGCGCTTCCTCTGTGGGCGTAGGATCTCGTGTGGCGCTTCCTCTGTGGGCGTAGGACCTTGCGTGGGCTTCTGAGGGCGTAGGATCTTCTGTGGCGCTTCTCTGTGGGCGTAGGATGGGTGGCGCTTCCTCTGTGGGCGTAGGACCTTGCGTGGCGCTTCCTGTGGGCGTAGGACCTTGCGTGGCGCTTCCTCTGTGGGCGTAGGACCGTGCGCTTCCTGTGTGGGCGTAGGACTTCTGTGGCGCTTCCTCTGTGGCGTAGGACCTTGAGTGGCGCTTCCTCTGTGGGCGTAGGATCTTCTGTGGCGCTTCTGTGTGGCGAAGGACCTTGCATGGCGCTTCCTGTGTGGGCGAAGGACCTTGCATGGCGCTTCCTGTGGGCGTAGGACCTTGAGTGACGCTTCCTGTTGGCGTAGGACCTTGCGTGGCGCGTGGCGCTTCCTCTGTGGCGTAGGACCTTGCGTGGCGCTTCCTGTGTGGCGAAGGACTTGCATGGCGCTTCCTGTTGGCCTTGCGTGGCGCTTCCTGTGGGCGTAGGACTTGCGTGGGCGTCGTGGACCTGCGTGGCGCTTCTGTGGGTAGGACTTGCGTGGCGCTTGTGGGCGTAAGATCTTGCGTGGCGCTTCCTGTGGGCGAAGGACCTTGCGTGGCGCTTCTGTGTGGGCGTAGGATCATGGTGGCGCTTGTGTGGCGAAGGACTTGCGTGGCGCTTCCT
>NW_020869142.1:2500-10000 GCF_003789085.1 Penaeus vannamei
CCGACCTCCTCCTCTCCCTCTCTCTCTCTCTCTGCTCTACTCCCCCTCTCCATCCCCTCCCTCTGCCCTCTACCATCCTGCCCTCCGCAGCTCCCTCGCACTCCCTTCTCGCTGCTCTCCTCCCCTCTGGCCCTCTCGACTGCGCCACGCACTCTCTCATAGACACCCAAACCCCATTACGCCAACTCGAGTCGCCGTGCCTCGCCGAGCCGCCGCGCCCCGGCCGAAGCGCGGAGGGCGAGAGCGACCCGGGTTTTACAAGCAGTGAAACGCAATGTGGTGGGGAAAGGGCGTCTGATTCGTGGTAGGATGAACGGGTACACGGTGGGTCGGAGTGCGTGAGGGAGGAGGGACGAGGAAGAGTGGCGAGGAGTGAGGGATGAGGAATAAAGGGACGAGGCGAGAAATGAAAGGAAATCAGGAGTAGCGAGAGGTAAGGAACTGAGAGGCGAGGTAAATGATGAATATAATAGGACGAGGAAATTAGTACACGTAGAGCGCAGATAATGTACGAATCAGGTAACGGATGAGAGATTGAAAAGGAATAGGGATCAAGAGTACGTAGAAACAGAGTATAGATTTAGGATGAGAGCATTAGATAATTGAGGGTATCGAGGGGGTATGGAAATGGAGTGGAGGTGTATAGAAGGGAGTGTTGTGATGATTGGTATGTATCACAGACGAGCACACCAGAACGAATCCACAAAGCACAACAAACAAAGGCGAACAAGGGGAAGATGGGATGGTACACAAGTGCACGGAGAGCAGGGAGCAATGGAGTATTAAGCAGTAAGAGCAGAAGGAAAGAGGAGAGAAGCAGAGAGGCAAACAAACAAACAATCGTAACGAAGACAGACCCAAGTTTATGAAATCAACAAAGACTAAACATATTGTAAACAATTACAAAATCCGACCTAAAACACAAGAAAGAAGAGCCAAAATAATGCTTCGTATGATAGTGAAAACGTATTCGAAAATAGGATTCGCATTTGTGATAAGAAAGGAAACAGGCAAGATACAGCGCAGGGAAACTTGCCGTCACTCGTCTTGTTCAATAGCTTGATGTTAAAGATATGTCAGGGACGACGACTGATTCTCAAACACGAAAACGACAGAAGAATTGAGGCATAGTTTGGAGTATGTAATATATATGTATATATTATATATATAATAATTAACGTGTGATGATGTAAAGCAATACACTAACCACAATGGTATATATATATAAAATATATAGTATATATATAATATACTAATAAATAATATATATATTAATTAATATGTTAATATATATTAATAATTAATACATAAACGAACACACACACTACCAGCATCAACCAACAATAATATATATATTAATATATAATAAATATATACACACACACATTGTCAAACAACATCACAACAGTCATATCACACACACACACTACACAATCACACACACTAACACACATACGACACATGACAACACACAAATTTCATCATGACTATACACAACACACACACACACACACCCTCATATATTAAATAAATATATATATCACACAACATTATAATAGACATCAACAATACACACACTAACACAACACACACACACACACACACAACACACACCGAGCGGAGCACACATAGCACACCAGTCACACATACATATGCAACACAGCACCACACCACACCGACGATACAATATAATATAGTAAAAATAATTATATAATATAATAGTATATAGTACTAGATAGATATACTAGATAAGAGTATAATAGATATAGATAATAAATAATAAATGTATAATATATAATTATAAATAATACTATATGATATGTATATAATAAAATGTAATATATATATTACTATAAATGGACATGTATATATAATGGATATATAATATATATATAATATTAATCTAATAATAAGTATATTATTATATAATATATATATATATGTAATATGAATAATATTAGATTAATACATATATTATAAAATATGATATACTATGAATATCATAATATAGATAAAGATATATCAATATATAATAAACGAGAGAGAATACGAGAGTAAACAGAGAGAGAGAAGAGAAAAGTAAGAGAGAGATGAAGAGAGAGAGAGAGAGATAAGAGAGAAGAGAGAGAGCATATAATATTCCTATCACCTCACCCCATCAATACAAGACATAATACCCAAGTAGTGTGATAGTGTGTGATGTGAGTGTGTGTGTTAAGATGGTGTAGATGTGAATTGAGTTGAGTGTTGTTGAGTGTGTGAGTTAGAGTGTAGTTGAGAAAGTGTGAGTGTGGCCTTGGTAGATAGTGTAGTTGTGTGTCTGTGTGAGTTAGAGCGAGTGATGTTGTGTATGTGACGTGTAGTGACGGAAGTGACGCACGTCAGCAGTTGAGACGTAGTAGTCAGGTAGATAAATATGATAGTGCCGTGTGTGCGTTGTAAGTGTGTGTGATGTGTGAGTGATAGTGTGGGTGTGTGTGTGTGTGTGTGTGTGTGTGCTTGTGTAAGTGAATGTGATCGATGTGATGTGTTATGTAGTAGATGTGATAAAGTCTGTGTTGGGCGTTGCTAGGATGCGGTATAATGACTGTAAATACGTTAATATTATTTTATAATTATATTGATATTCATTATATATATATAATTTATTATAGAGCAATAATATTAAAATATTATATTATATATAATATAACATAAATTAAATATATATTATTAAGAAATAGACGTAATATATTAATATAGCTAATATATATAGAAATTAGACACACAGTATAATTCACGAGATATGTACAGACGAAGAAAGATAGAGAAGCAGAGAAGTGTATAATTGAGAGAGAGTTGTAATCACATTACACATATACCCATGCCAGGAGTGAATAGTGCAAGAGAAAATAATCATCCAGGTAATGAGAAGTTTCACAATAAAGCAATTGTAATATCTACTGGAGTATATATAGCAACACAAGAGAAGCTAAATCTAAACAAAAGACTTTCAAAGATATGTCGTTCCTTCAAATTACAAAAACAAGGACAGAAGATAGAGAGACATCACAATGGCTATCTGACAGCATATGACATTTCCGTGTGTAATTCGCAATAAACGTTAACACGGGATGGTTGAGAGTAGTTCTGTTGAGTAATGAGCGAGCAGAGGGTCAGGTAGCTTGTGCGAGCGATCCCTAGCGACGGCAGAATTAGACGCGGGTAGCGAAGACATGCATGAGACCAGCGGAGGAAAATGTGATATAAATTGGCTGTAGAGGGAGAGGAGCACCAGTAAGTCAAATATTAAATAACTGACAATACATCTCAGTTCGCGTATTTAATATATGTAAATTAATAAATATTGGACTTTAACGTTATATCGATATAGACATATTTGTATGACGTGATACTGCAAGTAGCATATATAACACATTAAGATATAATACACTGAGTCATGAAGTGAGCAGATTATATAACGATTGGTGGGCTCGGACTACTTCTTATATTACCTTGTATAATTACTGAATTGTGAGAGTTTAAAAACAAAAACCGATGAAATGACATGGATAGATATGCTTATATTATAGTATATCACTTGTTTCTTTGCGATTACATGACGCCTGCTGATTGAGAAATTTTTATGATTCATCTAAAACTCCATTAATATCACACTTTACTATAGAAGAAAATTATGAGTGAAATTAACGGAGGAATCGAATTACGTACTTTGCTCTTCGTTCTAGTTAAACCATGTGACGACGAGTCGTAATTAGTTATTATGAGAGAAAATCCTTGTATGTACGAGTGTATGCGCCGGACCTAATATATATGATATATATTATAATATATTATATGACAACGGATAATTATGTAAGTACTGAGTAAGCTAGAGGTAATTGGGCAGAGCTACCTATATAACTAAAATAACTAGATTCTATACGGTAACATTACCTTCGTACAATATAGTGAGGCTGAGAATGGAAATAGCAATAAGCCTCGTTCCATTATATATGCAGTATTCCACTATACTTTACAGAAGAAGGCGTAGAATGGAGAAAACCCCATTGAAATGTATAATTATTTTAATAATCTATTATGTGATATCGGATACATATGTCATAGCGTGCGACTACACTAAGTATAATACTAATATCTATTGAGTGGCACTTAGTATGTACAATAAAGGTATAGAGCAAAAGCAATTCTTTCAGCTCAGAAACGGCAGCTATTCACACTAAGTTTACCAACATTGAGGTTGGTGAAACTATTGGACGTTCCAGCGAGAAGCAAACATAACAAACTAGGAGATCAGCAGAGGATTCAAACCAGCGAAACTTTATTATTATGTATAAACAAAGCCAACGTGGGCGTCTGAGTAGAATACGTCGCTTGGCTTATGTATATTTATCTAACTTGAGTATAATATATAATACTTAATAAGTAATTTTCTATCACGTATCTTTATTATCTCTCTACCTCTCTACTTCATCTGCTTGCTTCTCTCTCTGTGCATGTGTGGATCTGTCTTCTGTGTGTTCTTCTTGCTCGATCTCTTGTTGCTGTGTTTCGTCTCTTCTCTCGTCTCCTGCCTGTCGTGTGTCTGCTCTCGTTACGTGATGTCTTCTCTTCGCTTCTTGCTTTCCTTGCGTTCTTTCCTCACTCCTATTACCTCTCTAATCCCTCAACTATATCCTCTTCCTTCACTTATCCTCTCCACCCTCCTCTCCTCTACCTCTGCCCTCGACCCATCTCCCACTCCTTCTTCCATCCTTCTCCTCTCCTCTGCTTTTATCCTTACCTACCACCTAATCACTAATCATACCCCTCTCCCTCCTTTCTCCTCCCTGCTCATCCCTCCTTTCCTCCCTCCCTACTCGGGGCGCCCCTCCCATCCCTTTCACTCCTCTCCTCTCCCATACTTCCATCCTTTCCTCCTCTTTACCATAATATATTCTCCCTCTCCTCCTCCTTTACTCCTCCCTCTTCGTCCCTGCCATGCCGTTCGCTGCGCCTGCCTTTTCCCTCTCCTCATCCTTTTCTCCCTCCCTCTCCCTCTCTCATCCTTTCCTCCCTGCCCTCTCCTCTCCTCTCCATCCTTTCCTCTCCTCTCTCCCCTTCCCTCTCCCTCCTCCCTCCCTCTCCCTCTCCCTCCCCTCCCTCCCTCTCCCTCCTTCCCTCCTCTCCTCTCCTCCGCCTCTCCCTCTTCCCTCCCTCTTCCCTCCCTTCCCTCTTCCTTCTCCCTCTCCATCCTTTCTCCCTCCCCTTCCCTCCTTCCCTCTCCTCCCTCTCCTCCCTCTCACCTCTCCATTTTCCTCCCTCCCTCTCCCCCGTCTTTCATTTTTGTTCCCGCTAAACTGAGCCTTCTCTCTGAACCCGCATTTCATCTTCTTGATTACACTTCCAGGACACCGAGTACTACCTGCTACCCCTACCTATGTATTAAAAAAAAAAAAAAAATGTCAAAAAATAAGAAAGAAAAAAAGTATAAAAATAAAAAATAAATAAACAAAATTAAACAGTAAAAAAAATAAAAAGAAAAAAAGGAAAAGAAAAGAACAAAAAAAGTAAAAAGAAAAAAAGGAAAAGAAAAGAAATAAAAAAGACGTAATAAAAAGTTTAAAGAAAAAGGTCAAGTCAAAAAAAAAAAAAAAAAAAAAATCGTGTAAAAAAAAGGAAGTGTAAATCACTGTTACATCAAACTTTGTTCTTGGCTTCTCGCGGCCGGAGGGTTATTTATGGGCGACGTGACACGCCACTCGAATATCAGAGTACCCGGGTTTGACCTATGAACTCCGGGGGGGGGTGGGGGGGGAGGTGCAATTTTTTTTTAGCTGTTTTAGAAATCTGGTTGGTAGAGAGAGATAAGTGAATGAATCGGTATGATAAAGAATGAACGGAAGAAAGGTGTGTGTAGATATAAAGTCCGAGATATGAAGGTACACTTCTAAAAGTTTATAGAATTGCGAGTGACCTTGATGTCAGGTTACGGGGGGGGGGGGTGCAAGATTATTAGTGTACCGAAAGTCTGTTAAAGAAATATAAAATAAAATAAATATGTGTATGTATATATATATATATATAAATATATGTGTGTGTGTACGTGTGCATGCGTGTATGTGTATGCGTATGTGTATATGTATGTGTGTGTGTGTGTGTGTGTGTGTGTGTGTGTGTGTGTGTGGTGTGTGTGTGTGTGTGTGTGTGTGTGTGTGTGTGTGTGTGTGTGTGTTGTGTGTGAAGTGTGTATGTATGTATATGTATGTATATACATTAGAAAGAAAAGAAAAACAAATAAACAAAACAAAACCCGTACCCCAGCACCTTTAATGAATAACCAGAAACGTAATCAAACAAACCCACCCAAACCACACTCTTAAACGAACACACGAACGCAAAACCTTCAGCCGGACACCAAAACAAATAAATTAAGCCCAAAGAAACGAAGTTAAATCTACCCGTCAAACAAGAATCACCGAATAAAAAATGTAAATAAGGCGAGTCAACAAACGTTAGACTCTTGCCTTCACTTCCGCCCCGTCATCCAACGCCTCTCGGGGCTCAAGCGGATATCTCTCTGTTCTGTCTCTTTTCTCCCTATTCCGTCTTTATTATCTTTATCTTCCTTATTCCGTCTTTATTATCTTTATCTTATTCCGTCCTTTATCTTTCTTTATACTTTATCTCTCTTATTCTTCTTATTCCGCTCCTTTATTATCTTATCTTCCTTATTCCGTCTTTATTATCTTATCTTTATTCTCCTTTATCTGTCGTCTTTATCTTTATCTTCCTTATTCCGTATTTATCTTTCTTCTCCTTATTCCTCCTTTATCTTTATTCTCCTTATACCGCTTTTATTATCGTTATTCTCCTTATCCCACCTTTATTACCTTTAGTGTCCTTATCCCACCTTAATTATCTTTATTCTTACTATTCCGCCTTTATCATCTTTATTCTTGTTATTCCGCCTTGATTGACCTTTATTCTTACTATTCCGCCTTTATCATTCTTATTCTTGATTCCCTTTATTCTTGTTATTCCGCCTTGATTGACCTTTATTCTTCCTTTCTTATCTTTATTCCGACGTTATTCTCGTTATTCCTCCTTTATTGTATTTATTTCCCTTTGATTCTCTCCATTCTCCCATTTCTTTATTCCGGCTTTATTATTCTTATGCCGGTATCACTTTTTCAACTCGATTAGCTTTATTCTCTCTAATTCTCTTTCTTATTCCGCTTTTATTCTCTCTAAACCGAAATTCATCCGTGATCCACCGAACAGCGCAGCGCCAACAGTACAGCCCAAAGCAACATTAGTTTCCTGTAAAAGTGAAAAAAAAAATCACGTTTTTTCCCTCCGAAAGTCCAAACCCCTTGAACTCAGTGTCAAAGGAACGCTATTTCTTCCTTTTTTATTATGAAGTTCTCAGGAAATTCGTAAATGACACGTGTGTTCCTACTGATGAATTTGTGCCCGCCATTTGTGAAGGAACTACTCTTGGGGGTTCGAAGTGTGCGC
>NW_020869142.1:12500-22500 GCF_003789085.1 Penaeus vannamei
GGGGTCAAGGCGAGAGGGGGAGAAGGGCGCGGCGAGGGGGTCAAGGCGAGAGGGCGAGGGGGTCAAGGGCGATGGCGAGAGGCAAGGGGGATGAAGGGCGCGGCGAGGGGTCAAGGCGAGAGGGCGAGGGGGTCAAGGCGAGAGGGCGAGGGGCAAGGCGAGGGAGGGGGGTCAAGGAGAGGCGAGGGGAGGGGGAGGTCAAGGCGAGAGGGCGAGGGGTCAAGGCGAGAGGGCGCGGCGAGGGGGGAGAGGTCAAGGCGAGTCAAGGCGAGAGGGTCAAGGCGAGAGGGCGAGGGGTCAAGGCGAGAGGGCGAGGGGGTCAAGGCAGAGGGCGAGGGGGTCAAGTCGAGAGGGGGGGAAGGGCGCGGCGAGGGAGTCAAGGCGAGAGGGCAAGGGGGTCAAGGCGAGAGGGCGAGGGGGTCAAGGCGAGAGGGGGCAAGGAGAGGGCCAGGGGATGAAGGGCGGGCGAGGGGTCAAGGCGAGAGGAGGGCCAGGGCGAGGGGCAAGGCGAGAGGGGTCAAGGCGAGAGGGAGGGGGTCAAGGCGAGAGGGCGAGGGGGTCAAGGCGAGAGGGCGAGGGGGTCAAGGCGAGAGGGCGAAGAGCGAGGGGTCCCAAGGTCAGTTCCAGTCAACCGGGTCATGCCAGGTTGAATCTGGTCCGGGTTGGAAGATGGCTCGAGACACAAAACGCGCGCGGGACGAGGCGAGCTGTCATGTCCGATTTTTCTGCCGAAATCCTGTCTTGGAATGTGGGACTCTGACTTCTCCTGCTGATGTATTTTTACACGCTAACCTACACCGGCGTTGAATCCTATTTGAATTCGCTGTATAAGAGGAACGCAGGGCAGTCACGGTACCGGGGAATTAACAGTGATGTGTGAAGCGCAATTTTGTTAGAAATCGAGAAAAAAAACAGCAAATCCAGATTGTCGTGATGCGCTGTAACACATCACAACCGGCATTAAGCTCAAGACGAAAGGATGGCCGGATTAAAGACACTAAGTTCCGCGAAAATACCCCATTACGGATTTGTACCTACCTATTACCGGACGAAATCTAATACGACTTTACGACCTGGACTGAGACAAGCCACTGGTAGCACGAACGAGGAAAGAGGGTCGTAGACGTCTTGTCAGAATGCATCAAGTCGAACGGAGAAGAGTGGAAGATAATGAAATAAAAGGTAACACAGAGGTGGGCTACGCGAGGGGGAGACTCGTAAAAAACTCCCGTAGACTTTTAGTGTCGAACTTGGCACGAGACTCAAAGAATTAGTGGACTGTGTTTGCTTGTACTCTTTGTTTGTTTATTTTCCCTTTGTTCGGCGATACGGCCCGTGTCGCTTTCAAAGAGACCGCAGGTTGCGATGGTAGCTATAAGGTTGAAATTCCTTGGTTTATGTCGTGAGTTAACCACTTACGAGATTTTGTTCCGGTCCCTTCATACACCTGAGCGAGTACTGATGTATACTTTCTCACTCGTTGATACACAGACGATTGGCCATTCGGGAGGTGACTGGTGGTGACCTCCCGAACCAGGTCTGCCAGAATACCTCCTGAACCGCCACACTCAGCCTCGAGCGAATAATTTAAGCTTAAAGGAGTGGAGTCATGACACCCTCTTGTCTGCTCTGCCACATGTGACGTCACCAGCAGCAGCACCCCCCCCCCCGCACCCACACGCACGACACAACCTCGTGCTCCGTAAAATAAAAAAAAATAAAAAATCAGAAATGACAAACGCGCGGGTGTGTGGCATCGCGAGAACGGTTAGGAACGCTGGTTCGATATCTCGCCCGAAGTCAAAATCGAGGACGTTCTTAGAGGTCTGAATTGTGTGTTTCAAATAACTTTCACGGCATGGACTGAGCGATGCAAGGTATGTCAAGCGAAGAACATTCACTATCGCGATTGCGTCACAAATGAAACAGTTCTTTAGATCTAAATCTAATTAAGTCTTCCTTTGTTTCTGCCCTCTATATCTGTGAACCTGATTGACATCTTGGATAATTTGCAACAGCCGCGCTAGCATATTCATGGCAAGGTTAATCCATACATCGATAGCAGGTGTCGAGTGTGATTGGATCATTTTTCAGCCGCTGACAAACGCTGATTGGCTGAACTGACATCAAACTGATAATGGTCTTATAGTGGGTCTATAACAGCACCGAGCCAGATCATTCCCGGATTCATGTAATGTGGATTTTTAGCGCCGCCGTGTTCATAAGGCAGAGTCGCAGCCACGCACAAATACGCTCAATGGTTGACTTCCATGCAAAGGCCATGGTTATTTATGGAAGCACCATCAAAGGCAATACTGCAGTCTTGCAAAACCACTGTCGACGTCCTCAGGGAAGCCATCCAAATTGTCTCCATCATATTCCCAGTCGAGGCGTCCATCCCCGATGTAGTCGAGGACAGAACACCGGCGGGCAACGACCAGAGGATTCGCAGCGACAACCTTAACAGAGCTCGGGTTTAGACGTCTGTCCAGAGAACCAGTGCCTTTGGGTCACTGGCTATTCCGGCATTCCGTAAGTGTATATAGTGTTTGCTTTTATTGCGAGTGTCATTTTTTATGTACCCTATTTGGTAGCTTTACGACCGCGCGTGCGATTTTATTACTAAGTACACCTGCGAGTTGCTATGTGTGCATGTCGAGAACCCAGCATGAATTAGTCTCTTTGTGCATGCATGAGTGTGTGGGTCATTGAGACGGCAAAGGCCGGGTGAGGAGGCGGCGAGGAGAGGGTGAAGAGGAGGTGAGAAGGGATGAGGAAAGAGGCGAGGAGGAGGTGAAGAGGATGCGAAAAGGGGTGAGAAGGAGGCGAGGAGGGGATGAGGAGAAGGAAAGGAGGTGAAAATGAGGCTAGGAGGAATCGAAGAAGAGGCGAGGGGGGATGAGGAGAATGAGAGTAGGAGGTGAAAATGAGGCTAAGAGGAATCGAGGAGGAGGCGAGGAGGAAGTGAGGAAGAGGAGAGGAACGAGAGCCGGAGGCGCGAGGTGGCCGCCGCCGTCGCCTCCGAGCCGAGATGGATGGATTGGCCCCCTGCGCTGACAGGCCGGTCAAGAATCCTTGATTGTTGTAGAGATTGATTTTTCGTCTCTAATAATGGACGGGAAGGTTACAGACTGACTATGTTATGGATTGATCCTGCTTGTCCAACGGCGAGGCGCCCCCCCCCCCCCTTGTCCAAAAGACGCAGCTGCTGAGATGTACAACTGGACTGCAGGTTTTCGTGTGAAATGTAATGGAAAGGGCTGCTTACACAAGCAAACATGTTTCTTTATGGTGAATTACATACATACATCACACACACACTCACACATATAAATGTATACATATACATACATACATATAATATATATATATATATATATATATATATATATATTATATATATATATATATACAGAGAGAGAGAGATACATATATACACATATATACATATACATATATATACATATTCGTATATATATCACACACACACACACAATATATATATTTATTTATATCATACATATATATATAT
The DNA here is from genome assembly GCF_003789085.1 of Penaeus vannamei. Lineage (NCBI taxonomy): Eukaryota > Metazoa > Arthropoda > Malacostraca > Decapoda > Penaeidae > Penaeus > Penaeus vannamei. Next base: position 16,033 of record NW_020869142.1, read on the forward strand.
ACATATATATATATATATATATATATATATATATATATATATATATATATATATATATAATGCATATATATATGCATACATATATACATATATATATATACATATGTGTATATATATATATATATATATGTATATGTATACATATACACATATATACATAAATATGTACATATATATACGCGCGCACACACACACGTTATAATAAGCGTAACAGCAAGAGTTACCCTTATTTTACCCGGAAATGAGAACCTCAATCGTATAATTAGTCCATAACTGTTATTCGAAATCGCCGATTTGGTTTACTGAAGAAAATCCGTTTTTGTTTTTTTTACTTGACATTTTCAACTATAATCTGGGAAGAGTTGTCTTGGGAAGCGATTCTGTATTCACGAATTTGTTTTGATCTTCGGAAGTCAAAGGCAAACGGAGTAATGCAGGCAGCAGGAAACTTTTCCCTTGTCCGAAACGAGTGGAAAGTTTCCTCTGATTCACGTGAAACTCGGCGATGCGGTCCACGGAGGGAGAGAAACATTCCGACGAAAGGAGACACAATTGTTGGAAAATACACACAATTTCCGCCTAAAAAAAAGAAAGAAGGAAAATTAACGAACGGTTAGAAAAGGAACGGAAGTACTTACAGTGTTCGCATGTCGCTGGTCTCGTGGCCGCCCCCGCCCGGGGATTTGGCCGCCGCCCCCACGCCCGCGTTGGACGAGGGCGCCGAGGTGGTGGGCGGCACATCCTTGATCTGGATGTGGGGCGGCGGAGCGTGGGCTGGGGCGTGCGTCGGGGCGTGTGTGGAGATCTGGACCTGCACGGGCGGCCTCTGCGTGGCCACGGGCACGGGGATGTGGGCGCTCGGGGGCTCCTGCAGCGGGATGTGGATCTGGCCGTGCGGGTGCGGGTGGTGGGGCGGGTGGGCGTGGGGGTGCGTGGGGAGGTGTGGTGGTGGTCCTGGATGTGTATGGGCGTGGGCGTGTGGTGGGCGAAGGACGCGATGGGCGCCAAGGAGGGAAGAGGGAGGTTATGAGCTGGGCGTGAGGCTCCCCCACCGTGCACGCAGCCATCATGGATTTCACCTGCACGCCTATGGTCCGGCCTGGGCGGGAGCCTACGGGCGGCGTGGGCGGGCGCGGGCGGGGTGCCTGGATGGCGGGCACCGGGGGGAAGATCACGAAGGGTGGGCGCGCCAGACCTGAGGCGCAAGGGGCGGGGCGCAGACAAAAGCGGCTCGCGGCGGAGGGAGGCGGAGGCGCCCTGGCTCCGGTGGCAGCGCCTCTGGGCCGCTCGCGGGGAATCTTGCTTGGCTCGGGGCACCGCCTGGCTCTTGCGGGGCCGCGGCACTGCCTTGCTGCGGGTCGTGGCGCTGCTTATCTCATGCGCGAGGCGGTCACTGCTCTGAGGCGCGACCGGAGCGAATCACTGCTGGTTTCCGCGAATCAAAGTTCTAACATATAACTATATATACAACACACAGAAATAGCACCAGGAAGAAGCACTCACATTACATAACACATGAATAACAACAGTTCGTATACACACGATTGCCAATACTATGGTACTCACAGCCTTATTTTCAACTAACAAAATTACAAAGCGATTTATTCACAAAACAAAAATCAGAATGACGGAAAATTTCTGGTTGATTATTGCTCTCAACGGACCCTGGATGGATTAGTTGATCATTATTATTATTATTGATTATTATTATTACTTATTATTATTATTACTATTATTATAATTATTACTATAACCAACTGCTTATCTTATCACTCGCAAAACACCACGAATATGTTTCTCTTTCTTTTCAAATCGATTAACTTGGCACACTAAAAGGAGAAATCACAGATTCTGTCATCAGCACGACCTGTCAGGATAAAGGAAGGGCACTTCTGTTAGTTTTCTTCCTGGTTCAAGCACTAGGGGGACATCAGCAAAGGGAGGGAGCTCAAAGGGCGAAGAGAGGAGGGCCGAGGAGGAGCGGAAGGGATGGACGCGTTATAGGCAGCGGGTGATGGGTGAGGGTGCAGGATATTCAAAGACAGAACGAGAACGAGAGTGCGAGGGAGATCGAGGGAGGGTGGGAGAGAGAGGGCGAGAGGGATAGAGACAGACAAACAGACAGAGAAAGTGAATGAGAGAGAGATGGAGAGACAGAATTCTTACTCAACCTACACAAACTTAAATCTAAAAAAAAACACGCACACACAAGGCAGAATTCAGCAAAAGGAACACGCCTTCCTCACTCCCCTTGTCCAGGACCTCCTTAGTACCAACACGTTCGCGTAATTTACTTGGCTTCCTGCATGCACATGTCTCACGCTTCATATGCGAACGCGGTCCCCTAACCTCATTACATTACCCTCGCAACCTGTCCCTCCTCCTCTTTAATCTTGTGTTAAGGCCATCCAGTGCTTGTAAGTAGACCATTTTGATAAAGGGAATAAAGGAAAAGAAAAAGAAAATCATAAAATGGAAAACGAAAAAAAAAGAAATACTGATTTCAAAGAACTAACACATTTTGTGTAACGAATGACATCTAAACCGGAATATGTTTTCTTCTTTGATCTATCAAAAAGTGATAAAGCGCCCTACAGGTAATACATTTTTCTTGAAATTTTCATTTTTTTTTTTTTTTTCTAGGGTAGTTCCGACCGGTTTGAAAAGCCATAAAACGTTTAAATCTTTCACCGTTTTCCCGCCAAGCGTCGTCTTCGCCAATCGAACCCGATTAACGAAGTTGTGGCTGAACGTTTCTTAAATCATTTACATGAGTCAAATTGAAAATTACCGGCACCTGGAAAAAATAATTTAATCTAGATTTAGATTAGATTAATTCTCAAAATTCCAGAGCGTTATATTTGATATCGGTAATGGGTGTGTATTACTACAGGATATACGTATATACATGAGTGAGTGTGTGTGTGTGTGTGTGTGTGTGTGTGTGTGTGTGTGTGTGTGTGTGTGTGTGTGTGTGTGTGTGTGTGTGTGTGTGTGGTGAGTGTGAGTGAGTGAGTGAGTGAGTGAGTGAGTGAGTGAGTGAGTGAGTGAGTGAGTGAGTGAGTGAGTGAGTGAGTGAGTGAGAGTGTGTGTGTGTGTGTGTGTGTGTGTGTGTGTGTGTGTGTGTGTGTGTGTGTGTGTGTGTGTGTGTGTGTGTGTGTGTGTGTGTGAGTGTGAGTGTCTGAGTGTGCGCGCGTGCGTGTGTGTAATCGTGTAAACAAGGAAAACATACTCATTTACCACGCTAAAAAAAATACAATCCGTTCCCTAAAAAAAAAAGAGACGACACTGCAAACGACTTTACAACATTTCCAGGACATAATCCTCTTTTTCTTTCCCAAGTAAGTAATAATGAGGTGATGATTGTTAGTCCATTATCGTTGTTGCGTGGCAGTTGACGTGTGGACTTCACGACCGGCTCGCCTAACCTGAGCTATGGAGAACATGGCCAAAAACATTTTACTGCATTGACTGTTTGTTATCACTGGCTCTAAGGCAAGGGACATTTGCCCATAACCGAACTGAAAACGGAATCTACCGTTTTCGACTTGAAGGGAAACCGGCATGGCAGCTTTTGTAGAGCGAGAGTTTCCCTTGGAATGCGCACGAACCTATTTGGAACGAAAGAGCAATGCAACCTTAAACAATAGTAGCCGAAATAATGATGCCTTGGCAACTCTTCCGACCGATCAGCTGTGATGGAGCGTCCCCCCCCCTCCCTGTCTCCTTCTCCCTACTCTCTCTGCCCACTCTCCCTCTCTGCCCTCTTCTCACGCTCCTCCCCCTCCCCCTCATTCTTTCTCCACCTCCTTCCTGCCTCCTTCTCCTTCCCCACCCTCTCCTTGTCTCTCCCTCCCCTTTCTTTCCACCTCCTTCTCCCTCTACCCCTTGCCTCCTCTTTCTCTCTTTCCCTTCCTCCCCGTTTCATTATCTCTCCTCCTCCTCCTCATTTCCCTCTTCCCCGTGTCTTCTTACACTCGCTTCCCCCTTCTTCTCCACTCATCAACATTCCCTCCTCTTTCCTCTTCCTCTCTTCCTTGCGCCCCCCCCCCACCTCCACCTTCCACGCTCCCTTCCCCCTCTCCCCGCCTCCCTCTCCCCGGCCTCTCCCTCCTCCCTCCCACCCCTGGCCCGCTAGCCCTGACCCGCCGTGCGAAGACATAATCCCGATCATTCACAAACCGTTAATTTAAATTTGAAAAAAAAAAACCGTTGCCATCAAAAACACTGGCTTATTATCCTCACGCGATGCCGCACCTCGAAGGATCTGGCGAAGGAGATCAATACTGAAAAGCAAATCAGAATTCTAGAAAGTCGACCTCGCTTGTCTGTCTGACCACGTGACACCCCCCTCCTCCCCCTCCTCTCTCCTCCCCCCGCCTGCAACCACCCCTTTCTTCACCGTCTCCACCTCCTTTTCTCCATCTTCATGTCCTTCTCCACTCCCCTTCCTCCCCCTCTGTATCTACCACCAACACCATCGCTACTTTCCCTCGCTTTCTCTCTACCATCTCATCCACTCCATCGTCTACCTATCCTCTTCCCCCACTTCCTCCTCCCTTCTTCTCCTTTCCTCTTAACACTCCCCCTCCTCTTTCTTCTTCTCTGCCTCACCTCCCTTCTCTCCCCCCGCTTCCTCCTCCTCGCACACAACTCTTTCTTTCTGACTCCCGGCCCTTCTCCCTTCCTCTCCTCTTCCTCCATTTTTTCCTCGAGGTCTTATTGCTGTTGCTCTCCATTTGTCTCTTTTCTTACTAAAAACATTGTCTCGTTTTACTCTTTCTTTCCTGTCCTGTGACTCTTGCTTCCGCGTTTTCTCTCGGATCTCTCTCTTTCTTCCTCTCTCTCTCTCTCTCTCTCTCTCTCTCTCTCTCTCTCTCTCTCTCTCTCTCTCTCTCTCTCTCTCTTCTCTCTCTCTCTCTCTCTCTCTCTCTCTCTCTCGCTTTATCTATCTCTTTATCTATCTCTCTCGCTTTATCTATCTCTCTCGCTTTATCTATCTATCTCGCTTTATCTCTATCTATCTATCTATCTATCTCTTTCTATCTATCTGTCTATCTATCTCTCTCTTCTATCTCTCTCTTTCTATCTATCTCTCTCTTTCTACCTATCTCTCTCTTTCTACCTATCTCTCTCTTTCTACCTATCTCTCTCTCTCTATCTCTCTCTATCTCTCTCTCTCTCTCTTTCTATCTATCTCTCTCTTTTATCTGTCTCCTCTTTCTATCTATCTATCTATCTCTCTCTTTCTATCTATCTATCTCTATCTTTCTATCTATCTATCTATATCTATCTCTTCTCTCTCTTTCTATCTCTATCTTTCTATCTATCTCTTTCTATCTTCTCTGCTCTCTCTCTCTCTCCCTCCTCTCTCTCCCCCTCTCCCTCTCCTCCCTCTCTCTCTGTCCCTCTCCCTCCCTTTCACCCGGTCCAGCTCGTTCCCCATCGTCACCAAACACTCACCGCCCCCTCCAAAGCCCATCCTCCACTTTCCTCTCCTCCTTCCTTCTCGCCTCTTCTTTCTCTCATTCCCCTCCATCTCCCCTTTCGCTATTCCCGTCTTTCCACATCCTCTTCCGACTGCATTCGTTTCCCTAACCCCTTCCCTCTTCCTGCCTTCGCATTTTTTTTTCTCTCTCCTTTCCTCCTCTTCCTTTCCTTCCTTGTTCATTCTCCTCTCCCCTTTGTCCTCTTTCTCTCCCTCCCCCCTTCCGTTGTTCATATAACACTCCCCTCTCACCCCCCCCTCACCCCCACCGCCCCTTTCCTCCTCTTCCTCTTCCTTCCTTGTTCATCTCCCTCTCGCTTCTGTCTTCTTTCTCCTCCCCCCTCCCGTTGTTATATAACACTCCCCCTCTCACCCTCCCCCCTCACCCCCACCGCCTCTTTCCTCCTCTCTCCTTCCTTCTTCCCTCTCGCCTCTGTCTTCTTTCTCCTTCCCCCCTCCCGTTGTTCATATAACACTCCCCTCTCAACCCCCCCCTCACCCCACCGCCCTCTTTCCTCCTCTTCCTCTTTTCTTCCCTCTCGCCTCTGTCTTCTTTCTCCTTCCCCCTCCCGTTGTTCATATAACACTCCCTCTCAACCCCCCCTCACCCCCACCGCCTCTTTCCTCCTCTTCCTCTTCGTTCTTCCCTCTCGCCTCTGTCTTCTTTCTCCCCCCCTCCCGTTGTTCATATAACACTCCCCTCTCAACCCCCCCTCACCCCCGCGACCCCTTGATGCTCTTACAGATAATAATAATGTGGGTCACTGTATGAAAGGAGAGGAGGATCTCACCCTACTGCCACCAGATCAGGCCACAGGACTCTCCGAGGATGCGAGTTTCTGCGTGAATCCGAAATAAAGGAGTCACATCTCGAATAATGTGGGTTAGTATCCGGATCCTGATAAAGGACTCACCCACACTACCCCCACACAGCTCATCTTGGACTGGACTGGGTCATAGGACTTCTTTTTCTTAAGGAT
>NW_020869143.1:5000-10000 GCF_003789085.1 Penaeus vannamei
ATATATATACACACACAAACATATATACCAAAAACAATATTCCCCTAATTCTTCATTAATAAATAACTCACATTCTCTTTTCATTTAGTCATCTGTCGGTGTAATTGCATCAAAAATGCTCACAAAATGTGCAATGTTGTTTTCCAGTGTAGGATAAAATTCCGGTTTTTGTTTTGAATCTAAGCTAAGCGACACCAAAATGATTTTTCCTCGTCCTAATTCAGACTAAATCTTTCTTTGTGAATTCCGTCACTTTATTAATATTTTTTTGTGTGTGGGGGGAGAGGGGGGAGGGATTCTAGAAAATCCTGTATTTGATGTCATTTTTTATTTGCTTGACTTCTGGCAAATATTATTGCTGTTGTTCTTCTTGTTTTTTTTCTTATATTTATTGTTATCTTTATCAATATTCTTACTGTTGCAGCTACTTCTACTACTACTGCTATTGCAACTTTGATTCCTATTGCTATTCTTTCTTTTAGTCTAATTCTAATATTGTTATGCTCACAATTATCAGTACAATTATTATCATAATATTTATCATCGTTATGATTATTACTATCATTGTCATACTCTTTATCACCATCATCACTTTTAGCTTTGTTAGCATTATCATTATCATTATTTCTGTAACCCTTCCTTATTATCATTATCACTGTTTCTATTATTGTTTTCATTTTTATAGTTATTACTGTAATTATTATTATCATTATCATTGTCTTTTTCTATTCTTGTTATTATCATTGTTATCATCATTACTATCGTTATTACAATTATTATTATTGATAGTAATAGTAGTAGCAGTAGTCGTAGTATAACAATAATAATAATTACCGCTACCTTCAATATTGTTATTATTATTATATCACTTGCTATTATCATTACCATTTTATTAGCATCATTATCATGATCATTATTACTATCATTCTTATCACTGTTAGTGTCATTATCACCATTTTCAGTATTTTGACCATCTTTGTTATGATCATAATATTATTTGCTTTTACTGAAGCGGTTACCAGAAATCTTCTTTTTCTTCTTCTTCATTGCCTTAATCCCTAGTGGGTCGGCCATTCGAATACGCTTCCTCCAGCGGGGTGTGTCCTGTGCATCCTCCTCTTTTAAGCCTAGCATCCTTAGGTCTTCCTGCACATTTTCTCTTCATCTCCTCCTTTGCCTTCCCACTGATCGCCTTCCCTCTACCGGTTGTTGGTAGCCGTCTTGATGGGGTCTTCATCTTCTCTTCTTAATCTATGCCATCTCATTCTCGCTTCTCTGATTTTGCCTGATGTCTTAACTACACCTGCTTCAGTTCTAACTTCATTTCTTTTCCTGTCTCTCAGTGAGATCCAAAATATCCACCTCAGCATCCTCAGCTGGAACGTGGAATGCAGGAGGCATGAGAGGGTAAAGGAAAGAAATAGCTGAGGGAACGATTGACAGAAGTGATAATCATTGAGTGATTGGCGTGATTATTACATTAAATTTATGATGTGAATTACAAAGGATAACGTAGTATGAAATATCAAATAATTCTATATAAAGCATAAATGAACAATATAGATCAGAAAGTATCATAAAGTCAACAATCATACGCCAATGATAACTTATTTACTTTCCTTTGCCATAATGCTGACCTGTATTCATTGTGACAAATGTAAAAAAAAAAGGTATGAATGAGCATGAATATCTTCACAATACAAGAAATGTACTTTGTACTGTGAGGGAAATTCATTCTCATCCATACCTTTTGCCACAATGAATGAGACACATAATTCCATCACCTTGAGACTAACAGTCGGTTTGTTAAAATTGTGCCAGTACCGACCCAATGGATTTTTATAAATACAGATGCAGAAATAAAGGCATATCTATATATCTGATAGATATACATCTAACCATCTATTCGCCGGGTGGGTATGTATATCTAGACAAATACGCATTTCTTTTTCTTTATGCATGTCAAGCATACGAATATTCTTTGGGTCGGACCTCGCACGATTCTAACAAACCGGCCGCATGTGTATTGGCCATCCTGTAAAGAATCAAATGGAGAGAAGCACACGAGTATTAGCTACTTTGGCGGAACACCCACAAAGAGGTGCGCATAGCCCAGTGGCAGAGCGCTGGCTTTACACTCGCAAATCCTGGCTTCGTCCCAGTCGCCTCGGAGTCGACTCGGAGTGAGTACTAGCATGCTGGCGTCAGCGTGTTGGGATCCAGATCGGGCGGGAAGAAATTGGCTATGCCGCCGTATGACCCCAAGGCTTAGTAAGCATGTTCCTTACGGCCACCTGGATATGGGACGGACTTTGACGGACAAATAAACGGTTGATTTACTCCCGAAAACACGCCTCTCACCAAGGCCACCAGGCCGCTCTGATGAACTGAGGATATTCAAATCGCACATATCTATCGCATATGATAAGAGAGAGAAAGAGAAAGAGAGAGACAAGAGAGAGAGAGAGAGAGAGAGAGAGAGAGAGAGAGAGAGAGAGAGAGAGAGAGAGAGAGAGAGAGAGAGAGAGAGAGAGAGAGAGAGAGAGAGAGAGAGAGAGAGAGAGAGAGAGAGAGAGAGAGAGAGAGAGAGAGAGAGAAGAGAGAGAGAGAGAGAGAGAGAAAGAAAGAAAGAAAGAGAGCGAGAGCGAGAGAGAGAGTGACAGATATAGATAGAGAGAGAGCGAGAGTGAGAGAGAGAGAGAGAGAGAGAGAGAGAGAGAGAGAGCGAGAGAAAGAGAGCGAGAGAGAGAGAGAGAGAGAGAGAGAGAGAGAGAGAGAGAAGAGAGAGAGAGAGAGAGAGAGAGAGAGAGAGAGAGAGAGAGAGAGAGAGAGAGAGAGAGAGAGAGAGAAGAGAGCGAGAGCGAGAGAGAGAGATTACGGGGAACATAGCAAGAGATACAGGAGAAACCATGGGATAAATCTCATCCCCCCCGCTCTCCCTCTCTCCCTCCCGGCCCTCCCGCACCCTCTCCCTCAGCATGTAATGGCCGGAATTATCAACATTCCTCATAACACTGCAGCGGCTCAACCCTCGTCCACATACACACGCATACACACTCACACAACACACTCGTATTGTGTGGGTTTCATTCCAAAGGACTGGCTTAAATCCACATAATATAATTTCAGATTCGAAAGCTCGTATTTCCGGCCTGTGTTGAGCTAATTCACCGTCAGTATTATAAGCCGGGAAGCCCCAGACTCCCTATAGGAAAATGTTATGAAAGTCTGCATTGGGCGCCATCTGCAAGGCTATGGGTCTTTGCGTCGCGTCCGGGGGAGGCGCCCCCTTTTTTTCTCTGTCTCTCTCTCTGTCTCTGTCTCTCTGTCTCCTCTGTCTCTGTCTCTTCTGTCTCTGTCTCTCTCTCTCTCTCTCTCACTCTCTCTAATGATAGTAATATTGATAATAATAATCATTAATAATAATAATGATGGTAATGATGATAATGATAATACTGATATGGGCACGCCTCTGGTAAAAGTTTCTTTAAAATCTGCTCATAACTTTTTGAGTTATCTGTTTGTCTCTCTCTCTCTCTCTCTCTTTCTCACGCATTCACTCAATCTCTCTCTCTCTCTCTCTAATTCACTCAATCTCTCTCTCTCTCTCTCTCTGTCTGTCTGTCTGTCTGTCTGTCTGTCTGTCTGTCTGTCTGTCGGTCTTCTCTCTTCTCTCTCTTCTCTCTCTCTCTCTCTCTCTCTCTCTCTCTCTCTCTCTCTCTCTCTCTCTCTCTCTCTCTCTCTCTCTCTTTCTCTCTCTCTCTAAGTATGGGCACGTCTCTGGTAAAATTTTCTAAAAAATCTGCTCATAACTTTTTGAGTTCTACTGACAACAACCTAACCAACGCTGCCAAAAACACAACTTCTCTGGCGGAGATAATGACAGTGATAATGATAATGATAAAGATAATGATGGCATTTGAAAAGATAATCCTAATGATGACAACAAAAACAACAACAGTAAAAAATAACAACAATAAGGAATAGAAACGAATAACAACAAATTGGAATAGAAAGAATAGCAACAACAAGAAAAAAATAACAACACAACAAATTGGAATAGAAAGAATAGCAACAACAAGAAAAAAATAACAACAATAAGGAATAGAAAAGAATAACAACAAATTGGAATAGAAAGAATATCAACAATAAGAAATAAAAAACAACAATAATAAGGAATAGAAAAGAATAATAACAAATTGAAATAGAAAGAAGAGCAACAATAAGAAATAAAAAGATAAATTAAGGAATACAAAAGAATAACAACAAATTGGAATAGAAAGAATAGCAACAATAAGAAATAAAAAATAACAACAATAAGGAATAGAAAAGAATAACAAAAAATTGGAATAGAAAGAAGAGCAACAATAAGAAAAAAACAACAACAATAAGGAATAGAAAAGAATAACAACAAACTGGAATAGAAAGAATGGCAACAATAAGATATACAAATAACAACAATAAGGAATAGAAAATAATAACAACATATTGGAATAGAAAGAATAGCAACAATAAGAAATAAAAAGGAATAACAACAATAAGGAGTAGAAAGGAATAACATAAATTAGAATAAAAACAAAGCTGTTATATATAAAGAGTAATTAACTGCTTTCCATAAACCCAATCTGAAGTTCCCACAGTTCACACACACACATGCGCACTTACCGATTCACTTCATGTCTGTATTTGATTTTCTCTCCTTACATACTCTCACACACACACACACACTCGCACACACACACACACACACACACACACACACACACACACACACACACAAACACACACACACACACACACACACACACACACACACACACACACAACACACACACACACACACACACACACAAACACACACACAAACAACAACCTACAGCACACACCTTAAACTAAATAAAAAATACGCTTGCATCAATCTTCATAAAGAGATTTTGAAATAATTTGAAAAAGAAAAGAAAAGAAAAAGAATGTAAAAAAAAGATTAGTGAAGAAATAAC
>NW_020869143.1:20000-22500 GCF_003789085.1 Penaeus vannamei
CGGGAAAAGTACCTTCTGTGTTCGGTCGCAGCCTCGAGTCGCCAGCAGTTCCCTCGCCGCCTCTCCGTCGCGAGCGGAGGACGGCTGAACGGCCTTGTCTCCTTCGCTCATTAGTCTGGATTTGCTGCTCGCTCTCTCTCGTTCTCGCTCGCTCGCTCGTTCGCTCGCTTTCTCGCTATTTCTCTCGCTCGTTCGCTCGTTTTCTCTTTTTCTCTCGCTCGTTCGCTTGTTTTCTCTCTCTCCCTCTCGCTCGCTCGTTCGCTCGTTTTCTCTCTTTCTCTCTCGCTCGTTCGCTTGTTTTCTCTCTCTCGCTCTCGCTCGCTCGTTCTCGTTTTCTCTCTTTCTCTCTCGCTCGTTCGCTTGTTTTCTCTCTCTCGCTCTCGCTCGCTCGTTCGCTCGTTTTTCTCTCTTTCTCTCTCGCTCGTTTTCGCTTGTTTTCTCTCTCTCGCTCTCGCTCGCTCGTTCGCTCGTTTTCTCTCTTTCTCTCTCGCTCGTTCGCTTGTTTTCTCTCTCTCGCTCTCGCTCGCTCGTTCGCTCGTTTTCTCTCTTTTTCTCTCGCTCGTTCGCTTGTTTTCTCTCTCTCGCTCTCGCTCGCTCGTTCGCTTGTTTTCTCTTTCTGTCTCTCGCTCGCTCGCTTTCTCTCTCGCTTGCTCGTTCGCTCGATTTCTCTCTCTTTTTTTCTCTCTCTCTCGCTCGCTCGCTTGCTTGCTTGCTCTCTCTCTCTCTCTCTCTCTCTTCTCTCCTTCTCTCTCTCTCTCTCTCATATATATATATATATAATATTATTATATACACATATATACATATCATCTATCTATCTATCTATCTATATATATATATTTATATATACATTTATATATACACAATATATATATATATATGTGTGTGTGTGTGTGTGTGTGTGTGTGTGTGGTGTGTGTGTGTTGTGTGTGTGTGTGTGTGTGTGTGCGTGCGTTTGCGTGCGTGCGCGTAATGTGTGTGTGCAAATATAAATATCTCATATATATCACACATACATGCATTACATATATGTATAAATATATATATGTGTATATATATATATATATATGTGTGTGTGTGTGTGTGTGTATGTGTGTGTGTGTGTGTGTGTTGTGTGTGTGTGTGTGTGTATATATATTATTTTAAATATATATATATGTTTATATATATGTATTAGTATAATACATATATATATACATATTATATGTATATATAATCTGTGTGTGTGTGGTGTGTGTGTGTGTGTGTGTGTGTGTGTGTGTGTGTGTGTGTGTGTGTGTGTGTGTGTGTGTGTGTGCGTGCGTATATGTATGTATGTATGTGAATATAAGTATCTTGCCCTCTCTCTATGAAACAAATCATCAAAAAAGAGAAAAAAGGTGTCTATATTTATATGTATGCACGTATATATGTATGTGTTTATGTAAGTATTTATGTATGCATCAATACATCAGTCTCTCTACCTACGTACCTATCTCTTTATCTATCTACCTATCAGTTAGTTTATCAGTCTGTCCATATATCTATCGATCTATTTGTCTATTTTTCTTATCTGTCACTTCGTCTTCCTAGCCTGGATTTAATCTGTGTATCTGTCTTTCTTTTGTCTATCTGTGTCTGTCTATCTTTCCTTTTAACTGTCTGTCTATTCATCTATCGATTTATCTTTACCTATTATGTCCTGTACATCTAATCAATCCCCCTCTCTTTCTCTCTCTTTTCTTCTCTCTTCTCTCTCTTTCTCTCTCTTCTCCAATCTATCTATCTATCTATCTATCTTTTTCCATATATCTACTTATATATAGATATGCATATACATCTGTGCGCATATTTCATGTATGAAAAAAGGCTATCTAAATTAAATTGAAAAACAGAAGGAAGAGAAGAACCAGAAGAAGAGGACGAGAAAGAAGATAGAAGAAAGAAGACGCCAAAGAAAAATAAATGAACAAATAAATAAACAGGAAATACAATTTAAGATAGCTGTGTTTCGCCCATGAAAACACGAGACAACAAGGACACAAGAAATATCAATCGACAATTCTTCTAAAAACCAATATATGCCCGTTTTGTCATGCGATGCGTCGATATTGCTCTCACTGGTTGAAAAAGGGGAAAATAACCATTGTGTGTTGCAAAATGACTTGATTAAGCCATCAATCCCGGTTAAGGAGAAAGGATTCCACTTCGTCCCCCTTTTTCTCTTATCTCTTTCTGTCTCTTCCCTCTTTTCTTCCTTTTCTATTTATCTCTCTTTTTCGCCTATCCTTTTCTTTATTTTCATTTGTCTCTTCCTTCTTCTTTTCTTTTCTTTTTTCTTTCCTTTTACCTTCCTCCTTTCCATTTATCTCTTCCTCTCCTCTTTCTCTCTTCTTCCTTCATTCATTATTCTTTCTTTCCTCATCCCTATCCTTCATCCCTCCCCACTCCCTTTCCTGTCTTCTTTCTCTTCCCCTTTCCTTCTTCTCTTTCACCTCTCCCCCTCTTCCTCCTCCCTCTC
>NW_020869143.1:33486-38486 GCF_003789085.1 Penaeus vannamei
GTGTGTGTGTGTGCGTGTATTTGTTTGCGTATGTATGTACACACACACACATACACCCATAATACACACACATACACACACACCTATGTATGCACCTATATAATCCACACTTAGTGCATGTGTTCACAAACTACCCCCAAAAGAAAGATAAACTGATCTGAATAGGGATGTCTGACCATAGAGCAAAATCTTAGAAAAGTCTGAGTGAATCCAGGCTTTTCTCGGGGTCGAAAAAAGGTGAATCCAGGCTTTTCTCGGGGTCGAAAAAAAGGCGGTCCACTTATCAGGAGACTGCTGCATAAAATTGAATACGGATCATGTTGTGGGCGCCGGTTAAGATTTTTGTTCTACAGAGGAAATATTCGATAAAACAACTTGCATCTTAACACGAATAGCTAGACATATATATATATTTTTTATTTTGTGTGGAATATACCTTAACCCTTTGTGATTTTTTTGGTATGGAATATTAACATACGCATTCACATAAAGACAAAATAGATAGACCGATAAATGATGAAGGGAAACGGGAATAATTATGATAAATGATGGAAAGAGAGAAAGATGATAAGGTAAACAGAGAAAGGTAAATAGGTATTAGAAATATTCACATCCGGGACGTAATATTGCGAGAAAGAGAGAATAAGAGAGAGCGGATAAAGAACCTGCAACTGGGGAGAGGGAAAGTGAGAGAAAGGAGGCACGAGCGAACAGAGAAAGATGGGGAAACATTGAGAGAATGAGAAGAGAGAGAGAGAGAAGAGAGAGAGAGAGAGAGAGAGAGAGAGAGAGAGAGAGAGAGGAGAGAGAAGAGAGAGAGAGAGAGAGAGAGAGAGAGAGAGAGAGAGAGAGAGAGAGAGAGAGAGAGGGAGGGAGAGAGAGAAAAAGAAAGAAAGAGACAGAGAAAGACAGAGAAAGAAAGAAAAAGAGAAGAGAGGGGGGAGGAGAGGAGAGAGAGAGAGAGAGAGAGAGAGAGAGAGAGAGAGAGAGAGAGAGAGAGAGAGAGAGAGAGAGAGAGAGAGAGAGAGAGAGAGAGAGAGAGAGAGAGAGAAGAGAGAGAGAAGAGACAGAGAGAGAGAGAAAGAAAGTGAAGAGAAGAGAGAGAGAGAGAGAGAGAGAGAGAGAGAGAGAGAAGAGAGAGAGAGAGAGAGAGAGAGAAGAAAGAAAAGAAAGAGAGAAAGAAAGAAAGAAAGAAAAGAAGAGAGAGAGGAGAGAAAGAAGAGAAAGAAGAGAAAGAAAGAGAGAGAGAGAGAGGAGAGAGAGAGAGAGAGAGAGAGAGAGAGAGAGAGAGAGAGAGAGAGAGAGAGAGAGAGAGAGAGAGAGAGAGAGAAGAGAGAGACAGAGACAGAGAGAGAGAGAGAGAGAGAGAAGAGAGAGAGAGAAAGAAAAGAAAGAAAGAAGAAAGAGAAAGAGAAAGAAAGAAAGTGAGAAGGAGAGAGACAGAGACAGACAGACAGAGATAGAGACCAAGTGGAATGCAAAAATAACATTCCCATTGCACTTACACCATCACTGCCGTTGAGAGGATTAAGAAGAGTAAGGGGAAGAGAGAAAAGAGGGAGAGGAGAGGGGAGAAAAGAGAAGAAGAGGGAGAGGAAAGAGGAAAGAGAAAGAAGAGGAGAGAAGGGGAGAAAGAGAAAGAAGAGAGAGGAAAGAGGGGAAAAGAAAGAGAAGGAGAGGAGAGGGGAGGGAAGAGAAAGAAGAGAGTGTGAAGAGAGGGAATTGAGTGTGAAGAGAGGAAGAATAATAGGAAGAGAGGAAAGAAGAAGAGGAGAGGGGAGAAGAAAAGAAAAGAGTGTGAAGGAGGGAGAATAATAGGAAAGAGAGAAAAAGAGAAGAGGAAGAGGAGAAGGGAAAGAAGAGAAAGAATGAGAGGGGAGAAGGGAAAAAGAGAGGAAGAGGGGGAAGAGAAAATGAGAGGGGGAAGGGGAAAGAGGGAGAGAGAGAGGAAGAGGGAAAGACAGAGGAGAAAGGTGAAGTAGAGAGGAGAGAGGGGAAAGGGGAAAGAGATAGGAGAGAGGGAGGGAGAGGAGAGAGGGAAAAAGAGAAAAATAATGAGAGGGGTGGGAAAGAGGGAGAAAGAGGAAGGAGGGAAAGAGAGAGGAAAGAGGGAAAGAAGAGGAAGAGGAGAAAGAGAGAGAAGAGAGGGGAAAGAGAGAGGAGAGAGAGGAGAGAAGGGAAAGAAAGATGAGAGAGGAGAGAGGGGAAAGAGAGGGGAAAGGAACCAACGGAGCATAGGAAGTGCGTAGTTCATACCGCCAGGAAGACCCCAAACAGTTTCCAGTGTTTTGACAGCCAATTCCCTTTCCCATAGCAATGGTTTGAGAGGGGAGAGTAGATAGAACACGAACTTGCAACAGACACTAAAATCAGCTATTTTTAAATCTGTTTGAATCTATTATATTTATTTAAATCTGTATATCCCAAAGCACCCTATTCAATATACAAATATTTACACATATGTATTAATGTCTAACAAAAATTGAAGTCAGCTGTGTTTATATTGTTTGATTTTTGTTTTATTGTTGTACGATCTATATTTCGCAACAGCACTCTACTTGATATATAAATATTTACACATATTTATACATTAATTTTTTACATCTGTTTGAATCGAATTAATTGTTTAAAATCACAATCTACATATCCCAAAAGCACTCTACTTGATATATAAATATTTATACATATACATTAATCTCTCTCTCTCTCTCTCTCTCTCTCTCTCTCCTCTCTCTCTCTCTCTCTCTCTCTCTCTCTCTCTCTCTCTCTCTCTCTCTCTCTCTCTCTCTCTCTCTCTATATATATATATATATATATATAATAATATATATATATATATATATATATATATATTTACACATCCCAAAAGCACCCTAATTGATACATAAATATTTATACATATACATTAATTTCTCTATAAATACATATCCCAAAGGCACCCTCCTTGATACATAAATATTTGTACATACACATTAATTTCTATATACACGAGCTGCACCGACGAGATCGAGAGCTAAGCGAGAATCCTGTGGAGTTTTGTAACTGTGTTGCGGTTTCATCTCGGGATCTGTAGAGGAGGAAAAGCGTCCTTTGATCCTCGCCAAGTCTCAGATGTAATTTGTTTGGACTTATCTAGACATAAAGGTCAAGTAGGCACTGAGGAAGCGTAAAGGACCAATCCCTTGGCTAGAAAAATTCTGAAGCCTCTTTGCGCAAGGGGGGGGGGGAGGTAGGTGCGGGATACTGTATTTCGTGGGTGTATTTTTCGTGTGGCTGCGAGGACGCTTTCGCCGATGGGGTGGCTACTGTTTACATGTCTGGGTTTTCGAGAGATGGAGGCGATCTTCGCGAATTTTGAAGATCGAGTCGTTTACCGGTAAAAAATGATATGTATATTTCCCCCTCACGCAACCCGCCTACCGAGAATTGATCGCCGCATCCTCATTTGTACGACTTCACACCTAATCTGGGATCCCGGCCGCTGATTGGCTGGCGAGGTGTGGCCCGGCCTATCACAGGTGACGCCGAGGTGTGAGATTTCGCGCCATTGGTCTGAGCTCGACCAATCACGAGGCGGGAAGCGGCGAAAGGTGTTTTCAGGTGTCGCTTAGTTTATTTTAGTTCATTTTTGGTTGTTGACTCGAAGGGAGCGCGCAAAATGAGGGTCCGAGAGGCGGGGTTTCTCGTTCTCGCTTCGGTTGACGCGCTATGTCGTTTTCGGGGATTTTTTTTCCTTTTTTTTCAAAAATTCTTTAGTGTGAGTTTATTTGAGTAGACGAGATATCCCCGAGGCAACGCACTGAATCACTTTTCCGTCTCTTTTTCCACTTATTTTTTCCCCCGAGAATTAATGAGCTTTCAAAAACAAAACAAAACAAAAAAAAGTTAGATAGTACTCCAAAATACCATATATCAATTAACGATATTTGTTTAGCAGCATTACGGAGAGTCTACCGAGCAGAACCAATATTTAAACGCGTACATTTAGTAACTTCTTTCCCGTGCAAATAAATATTTAGAAAAAGACTTCAACAACACAGAGTAAACAGTACACCAATATTTGCTATGAAAATTAAACTAGTAATTAGCGATAATAATTAAAAAAAGAATTAACCTCAAGGCTAACACAAGTACTTTCTTAGTGAATGTAAATATACGTTAATCTTGTAGTTATCGTGTTTTTCTTTATACATCTCTACGTTATTAATAATAATGATGATGGTAGTAATAGTAATGATAACTAATAGATAATCAAAACAAAAAGACGTTATTTATCTTTTTTTAAATGATAGATAAGCAGAGAATTTAAAAAAATAATAATAAAAATAAAATAGAGGTATTTATGGAAATTAAGAATCAGGGGAAGAGAAATAGAGAGAAAAAAATGCGGAGAAAAGGAGAAAGTTAAAGAGAGAAAGAGAAAAAGTCGATTAAAAAGGAAAGAGTAAGAACGAAGAGAAAGATAGGACTAGGCAGAAGAGGAGGGAGAGGAAAGGGGGTGATAAACAAGGAATAGAGGACAGGAGGGCGTTGTCAATTAACCTAAGGGAAGGAGGGGGTAGGGGGATAGGGGGGATAGGGGATGGGGATAGACAGAATGAACAGGGCGTTGACGAATTATCATTAAAGGGGGTTGAAAGGTAAGAGGAGAGGGAGGGAGAGGAAGAGGGTAAGGGGAGGAGGAGGGAGGGGAGGAGGAGGAGGATAGGGGATGGGGAGGGGAGGGAGGAGGAGGATAGAGGATGGGAGGGGAGGTCGGAGATCGGTGAAGGGGAGGGAGAGGGGAGGAGGGGAGAGGAGGGGAGGGGAGGAAGAGTTAGTTAAAAAGGGAGGGGGGGTAAAGGTAGGTAGGGGGGGGGGGGGAGATGGCATAAGAGGGGCGTGAGGGCCAGGTCATGTTTCATGCATGTGTGCCCACCCAGGCCGGTGTGTACATTGCAATTGTATCGCCAAGTTGCAACAAGGTGGCAGAAGGGGGGGGGATTTAGGGGGTGAAGGGG
>NW_020869143.1:48486-50986 GCF_003789085.1 Penaeus vannamei
CCTCTCGTCTCCCTCCTCATATCTCTCTCCCTCTCTCCCTATCCCCTCATGTTTCTCTCCGCCTATCGTCTCCCTATCCCCCGCATGAGTCCTCCTCCCTCTCCTCCTCCCCTCATGTTCTCTCTTCCTCTCTCCCTATCCCCTCATATGTCTCTCTCCCTCTCTCCCTATCCGCCCTCATGTCTGTCTTCTCCCTCTCTCGCCTCCCCGTCATTGTCTCTCTCCCTATCCCCTTCATGGTCTCTTCTCCCTCTCTCCCTATCCCCTCATGTCTCTCTCCCCTCTCTCCCTATCCCCTCATGTCTCTCTCCCCTCTCTCCCTATTCCCTCATGGTCTCCCTCCCTCTTCCCCTATCCCCTCATGTCTCCTCTCTCTCGTCCCTCCCCGCATGTCTCCTCCCTCTCTCCCTCCCCCGCTTCCTCTCCCTCCCTCCCTCTCTCCCTATCCCCTCATGTCTCTCTCCCTCTCTCCCTCCCCGCATGTCTCCCTCCCTCTCTCCTCCCCTCCCTCTCTCCCTATCCACGCATGTCTCCCCCCTCTCTCCCTCCCCGCATGTCTCTCTCCCTCTCTCGCCTATCCCCTCATGTCTTCTCCCTCCTCCCTCTCTCCCTCCCTCCCTCTCTCCCTCCCCTCATGTCTCTCTCTCCCTCTCTCCCCCCCTCCCTCTCTTGGCCCTATTCCCGCCATGTTCTCCCCCCCTCTCTCCCTCCCCGCATGTCTCTCTCCCTCTCTCCCTATCCCCTCATGTCTCCCTCCCCCGCATGTCTCTCTTCCTCTCTTCCTCTCTATCTCCCCTCATGTTCTCTCTCCCTCTTCTCCCTCTCTCCCTCCCCGCGTGTACTGTTTGATTCGCAGGCGGTGATGCAGTAATTAAGTACAAATTAAATCTGTGAACATAATTACAGGCGAGTGTCCTCCCCTCTAAGCAGCGGCTGCCTTATATGTAATTGTCGTGTGTATGTGCAGTGTGTCATTACGTACATACTAGCACACGCACATGCACGTACGTTCACACGCACATGCATATGCGTGCACACGCACATGCACGTACATGCACACGCACATGCACTCGCGCAAGAAAACGCACATACAAACTCCTATGCATACGTAATACGTGCAACATATGAACACACATACTAGCCACACGCACATACACGTACAGGGCACATGCAGCACATGCACACGCACATGCACGTACATGCACACGCACATGCGACTTACATCACATGCAACCGCACATGCACCCGCGCAAGAAAACGTACATACAGACTGCTATGTATACGTAAATATATGCACACATGAATACATATATATCCGCGCAGGCACACGCACAAGGAAACACACACACACGCACATGCACGTAAATGCACACACACACACACACACACATACACCACACACACGTAACACACAACATACACACACACACCACACACCACACACCACACACCACACACACACACACACACACACACACACATACACACACAATCACAAACAAACACACAACCACACACAATCACACACAACACACACATACACACAACACCGCACAAACACATATACATATAAAACACAAAAAACATACACGATACCAAACGAAA
This sequence comes from Penaeus vannamei, assembly GCF_003789085.1. Taxonomy (NCBI): domain Eukaryota; kingdom Metazoa; phylum Arthropoda; class Malacostraca; order Decapoda; family Penaeidae; genus Penaeus; species Penaeus vannamei. Next base: position 50,092 of record NW_020869143.1, read on the forward strand.
TAAACCAAACACCATAACGAACAGAAAAAAAATAAGAAGAAATGAAAAATAAAAGAAATAAAAAAAACGACCTACTTTTGAACACACACGCGCAGCATACACAACACACGCATACCACACCACAAACACACACAAACACATAATACATATTTAAAACAAAAAAACATACACATACCAAATAAATAAACAAAACACATAACGAACAGAAAAAAAAATCAAGAGAATAAAAAATAAAAAAATAAAAAACTACCTGCTTTTGAACACACCACGCGCGACATACACAAACCACACGCATACACACACAAATACATATACATATAAAACCAAAGAAAAAAACTACACATACCAAATAAATTAAAACAAAACACCATAACAAATAAACAAATCAATAAGAAAAAATGAAAAAAAAAAATTAAAAAAATTAAAAAACTACCTACTTTTGAAACTGCAGAACGTCCGACGAAAATTATGAATGAACCGATGAATAACACATATTACGAGTAAGAAATAGAGTCATTCATTATAAGAAAGTGATCTTCTAAGTTATCTCTTCCTGGAGTTCGGATGACCTTTGCCGGAAATAACATCTGGATCTATCGCTGTCGTAGAGATAGAGGAGGAGAGGAGAGGAGGAGGAGGAGGAGGTGGAAGAAAGGTAGATAGATAGACAGGGATATAAGGGATTTTTTTGGATTGTTTTTTTGTAAGAAATCAGTAGTATACAATGAAAAATATGTAAAATTACCAATGTTCAAAACGAAGGAGAAATCTAATTACTAAGTATTTGAGGTAGATGAAGTAGATAGTAGAGTAGCGTAGACAGAGATAGTTAGATGGGTAGATAGGAATAGAGAGGTGCAGGAGAGAGAGACGGAAAATAAACAGGCAAGGACAG
>NW_020869143.1:63486-74014 GCF_003789085.1 Penaeus vannamei
ATGAAATGGAAAGCCGCCATCTTCCAGAACGCCTGTAGATCCAGCGAAGAACCAGGAACTCGTTAGAGCAGGGCCCAGGATGCTATGGAAGGGCAATGCCTACCTGGACGCCGTAGATCCCGTCAAACTCCATGGAGGTCGGTCGTTTGTTTACATCGTTGCTCTGTGCTTATTTAATTATTTCATATCTATTAATACTTTAAAAAGTTTGCAAACATATGTTTTCTTTGGCGATATACTCTATTGTGTTGGCATAAGACATGCAAATCAATCATTACATTAGTAAAACAAAAACAAAAACAAATATCGATAAAACTGTGAAGATGGCCTTTGCTGAAGCGCCATGGCTGTGATATGGCTGTGTGCGGAAATTTTGTAAAAACTAGGGAACGCGTGTTTTTTCTAAGAGAACACTTGATGATGAAAATGTGCACTCTAACAGTATTCATAAAATTTATTAGGGATGCAGTGCAATTCTGACGAAGCATAGAAGGACATAGCAGCGGTCCTATTCTAATTTTCACTAAACTAAAGAGCCATAAATCACAAGAATCAGATAATTAATTTCAAAGCTTAATTGATTATAAAGTATTTACCAACAGGATGTTTATATCTTTTTTTAAAGATGGACAGAATATATAAGATTTTGTAGAAGTTAGGGATTTGCTGTTGCACTGGTTATTTATCAAATGATAATGGAAACCTTATTCTCTTAAATGTGTTAAAAAGAGGAAAAAAACATATGTGTGTGTGTGTGTGTGTGTGTGTGTGTGTGTGTGTGTGTGTGTGTGTGTGTGTGTGTGTGTGTGTGTGTGTGTGTGTGTGTGTGTGTGTGTGTGGTGTGTGTGTGTGTGTGTGTGTGTGTAAGTCTAATTCACTATGATCAGATTAGTTCTATAATTTGGCTCTTTCACTATAATAAGAAATAAAATATAATTAGAGATTTCATTTCAAAGTAATTCTTCATAAATACACATAAAAAATAAACATATACATATATATATATAAACGTGATACGTATATGTAAATAATGCGTGTACATGTACATGTATATATGTGTACAATTTGTGTACATATGTGTATAAGTATGAATATATGTGTGCATGTATATGTACGTGTGTACATGTATATTGTATACTTGTGGGCACGTATATGAATATATGTGTGCACATATATGTATATATGTGTGTACACGTATATGTATATACACATATGTACACGTGTAGTATATACAGTGTACATGTATATGTATATACCTGTGTACACGTATATGTATCTATGTGTGTACACGTATATGTATATACATGTGTACAGGTATATGTATATACATGTGTACACGTATATGTATATACATATAAAAACGAATATACATATTTGTTTATACACATTACATATATATACATATTCGTTTATATATATATAATATATATATATATATATATATATATATATATATATATATATATATATATATATATACTATATATATATATATGAATATAATATATATGTATGTGAATGTTTGTGTGTTTATTATAATATATATTATAATATATATATAATATATATATATATATATATATATATTATATACTATATATATATTATATATATATATATATATATGTGTGTGTGTGTGTGTGTGTGTGTGTGTGTGTGTGTGTGTGTGTGTGTGTGTGTGTGTGTGTGTGGTGTGTGTGTGTGTGATAATATTGCGAAAGAAAACACAGTTGGCAAACAATTTTATGCATTGATGATATGAAATCAAGAACCGATATACAAACGCTGACCTAGTTTTTCCTCAGACACTTCCGAGACTCCAAATTTAAGTCTCAGAACTGTCTGAGAACCGTGATACGGGACCAGGAGCTCATCAGCGCAGGAATAAGCCGCCCTCAGATGCCGGAAAGGACGCCCCTGCCAGACGCCTGAAGACCCAGACGCAAGTTACGAGGACGTCTGTACGAGCCGAAGCCGAGAAGGACTGGACGGGATCTGTGAGGATGTGCGGACGAATACGCCGCCGAATAACCCTGAATGAGGATTACGAGGAAATCTGAACGACCCGAAATCGATACCTTCGTGGACGGATGGATTCACTAAGGACCAAGAAGAAGAGGCTGACAAGGAGGAGCAACACGAGGACGACCAAGAACAAAAACAGGACAAGATGACCAGTAGATCGGGTCCGATGATGGGTCACCCTTGTGGCAAATCAAAAGATGCCTCGAGGGTGAGGCGTGAGGAGGTGGCTGAGCGATATAGCATACTGCATAACAATAATGTTTCATGCTAGCCTCACAGACCTCGCGCGCACCACGAGGTTTGTGCATGGCGAGGGGCGAGCTAAATATACTCCCCATATGGACAGTCTACGCGCGGGTCAGGGATATAATTCAACTGACCCTCACACTCTCAGCTTGTCATTCACTTACACTCATCTTCGCTCACTTCCCGCCTGCTGACCGGACCACTCACCTTCCTCGTGGCTGCCCTCGCTAGGGCCAGGCCACGGGGTTCCACCACCACTGACCAGTCGTATCATATTTATTTCCACGTGCGTTAACTCTAAGAAACAAAGAGAACAGCCATATTGAGAGTATCACTTCTGCCCACCAGTATTCCATGTAGGGGGTTCTACACCTCTGGCAAACACACATATACACACACAAAAATGCCATACATACATATTGTGTATATATATTATATTTACGTGTGTGGTGTGTGAAGTAATAAGAATAAATCAAACTACGGATCTTTCCATCCCTTGAAATGTGTTTCATCAAATTGTTATATATTAATTTTCTGTCTTCTTTTTCAGCTATTCATTTTTTCTTCTTCTTTCTTTCATACACATCCTTCCATCGTTACATTTCCACAGCCTGCTTTCCCGTTTCCTTTGTGTTTCACATAGATATCTCCATTAAAAAAAACAAAAAACACTCGTCATTCCCCAACAGAAAATGAGGAAAAACAAAGTAGCACCAATGCCATCGCAAGGGAAATGGAAAGTATTTTGCTCTCTTTTACCTTAAAAAAAAAAAAAAAAAAAAAAAAATCCTGAACCTGTAAGGCTTCATTGATCGCTGTCGTTTCAAAAGAAATGTTCATGACAACTGAAAAGCTTTTGTGTGAGATGAAAACTTGAAGTCTGAATAGAAATGATTTCGACTCCATTTTATTTTCTTGTTGATCGCTTAGTATTTACTGCATCTCTTTCTGTGAACGTCAAAGATATACGTTTGGTTCACGAACGGTTTTATTTCTTTTTTTTCAGATTTGAAAGCGAAAAGAAGAGAGAAACGAAATGTCTTTTACGAGAGATGATTAAATTATTTTCTGATCTCGTCTCCTTGAAGATTTTAGCCCAAATTCCCGGAAAAAAGAAAATGGATAAGGAATAATGATAATGATGATAGCAACAACGATAATGATAATGATAATACTGATAATAATGATGATAATAAATTGGTAATGATAATAAGGATAATAAAATAAAAATAATATAAATAATGAACAAAAATATAATAGTAATAATGACAACAACGATAATGATAATAATAATGATAATGACACACACACACACACACATATATGAATAAATATACATAATTATATGTGCATATGTGTAGAAAGAGAGTACGGTATGATGAAAGAAAAAAACTGTTGTTTATTATTTGCCATTGCATATTTTTACATATGCTCCAGAAGTTTCTTCCGTAATATGACGGTTCTTTATTTCCACCTTCCCTCCCTCTCTTCCTCTCTTCTTCCGGAATTTTTCTCACTTTACCTTCTCGCTTCTATTCTCCCAGTTCGCTCAAGCGCGCCTCAACTCATCTCGTTTTCATATACTTATCCAAATTTTCTTTTATATATATTATATATATATATATATATTATATACTATATATATATATATATATATCTCTCTTTCTCTCTCTCTCTTTTTTTTTTTTTTTTTTTTTTTTTTTTTTTTTTTGCGAAGAGTTTTATTTGTAGGAAGAGTTTGATCATACTTGTTCTTTGTTTCCGTCTAATTCATGTAGGTATATCAAGTTACTTCAAACTGATATCCAAAAAAATGAGTGTATGTGTGTGTGTGTGTGTGTGTGAATGAATAGACATACGTATCCAGAGTCACACTAAACATAAACACACATGTAATTAGACCTATCTGTAGCATTAATTCGATCACGCAACACTGATGAAAGTCCAATTAAACTCGATACGTGTTTTGTGTTTACACGAGTGGGCACCGAACATGAGGAAAAGAAAACAAAAAAAAAGGGGGGGAGGGGACAGTAAGAAATGAGATATACGCGTGAGAAAGCTATCCGAACACAATTTGCTTATAAATCATCGTATCATAGTAATCACCGTTATTATCATTTGCGGTATTAGCGATCTTGTTTCTGTGTAAAGGGTTATGTACTGCCGATTGCTGGACAATGAAAATCGTGCTATGAAGTAGGACCACCATATCACCCAGAAGAAAATCATGCTTAAGTTATATTTCAATTCCTTATTATAATGAACAAGACAAAAAAGGAAAGGAATATTTATTAGAAGAAAAGGCGAAGAATGAGAAAAAAATACACAATGGAAAAAGAGGAAATTAGATTATAGGAACGCAAATGAACAAAGACCTTACGGACAGTAACAAGAATGGTATGAATATTCCACATTTTTTTTTTCATAATGCTTGCTTTGTGGTTTCATTAAAAATTTTACGGTCAGGATGTTTTTTTATGTCTTATAACTTAATTATCTAATCGAGTTTGTCTTCTTTTTCTGGCTCCAAAGTATTGAAGAAAATCTGATATGGATAAGGTATTTAATTAACTTTGTCTTCTATATATCTGGCTCTGGAAAATAATACAGATACCTTCACCTGATCGACTTTGTCGTCTATCTTTGGCTGCGAAGTCTTTTGAGGAAAGGAAAAAAAAAAATGATTTATATATTAAATCATTAAATCATTATATTCAATGATTTAATGTAGTAGTTGCAGTGTTTGACATCTAATAGTAAGCTACAATTGAAATAGTTTTTTTTTTTTTTCATTCATAAAACAAACATAATTAGACAAATAAACAAATGGAAAATTCTTAATCTATTCCAGCTGCAAAGGCCATTACTCGAGAATACTTCTTGAGTCCTTCTAACCTTTTCTCTACCCTTTCCCATCCTTTCCTTTGTCCCTCCCTTAATCCTCCATCCTTCGTAAATCCAAAGCATAAGCTGGATTAGTCCGAAGATTATTCAAGACTCACTTCAGTTTCAATCTTCACAGCAGGATAAGAACCCAACTTGGACATCGGAAAGCACTATGAAACAATGAGAAAAATGAAAGCTAGGTCGAGTAGGACAAACTGATGATGACAAAGGAAGTTCTATACATATACACAAAACACACGACACCACACACAACCACACTGCAGTGAGAGAGAGAGAGAGAGAAGATATAGCTATTGCTCTGATATTGGCAGGGTTCCCTCCACTCACAAAGCACAAAGGCTCTTTATACAATTTATACACTGCTCCCTCTCGTATGCAACAGAGCAACTGAAGCTGCTATAAATTCAAAAGTTGCCAAGGATCCCTCCTTCCCCGCTTTCCATTAATTTATTTTGAATACGATTCTTGTCAGCTTCAAATTTCATACGACAGATGGCCGTTTTCTTCTATTTTTTTCTTTTTTTAATAAAAACAAGAAGGAAAGAAAGCCAAGTGCCCTAAAATATGAAAGAGATCAATTTGAAATTCATAACCCCCCAAAATATTATGAGAATATTAGACAGGGATAATGCAAATCTCCCCATCAATCCAATGACCATCCTAGGGTGTTTCATCTGAACAGGCTGAGGGAGAGCGAGTGTAGCCGGGAGTTTACGAAGGGAATTTGTGGTCGTTTCACAGCACTCAATAACCTAACAAACCCTGTACTTCTGTGGGACACATTCCATAGCAAAAACACTTTAAAGCAGTTTGAGATCGATAGATGAACAGCCAAGACAGAATTTTTTTTCTCAGGGGAGAAACTGAAAGCCACAGATACTTGTCGTGTGGCTTGTCTGACAGGGGATCTACGTTCCCAGGTGCGTAGGACTCGATACCTGTTGAGAAGGGACAAGGAACAGTTTTATTAGGAGTCTTGCAGAGAAGGTTGAAGGCCACTTCCTAGTAAATTACCTTCGTCCTGCATAGTAACACACTGAGAAAGCTGAACTCGAAGCCTGCTTCACAGGTGACTGCAGTCCGCTCATTAAGTTGCTAGATCGTTTCAGATCCTGTTGCGGCGCGGGATTGTTGGACTGAATATTTTGAGCAGTTGTACCATGTTCTTCCACTAACAGTTAACTTGGATGCGGGTAGTGCTGACTTTCTGTTGCCAGACCCACTCATCAGTGAGGATCCTCCATCCCGAACTGAAGTTAAGGGGGAAATCTCCAAGTTGGATAGTGGTAAAGTAGCAGGAATCTGTGGCATCCTAGCTGAACTGTTAAAGGCTGAGGGTGAACCTATGGCATAAGGGTTGCATGCTGTCCTGGCTGCCATCCGACAGTCCTAGTGCTATTCCACCTGAACTGTTGAGGGATGTGGTCATCCCTCACTGGAAGGGGGAAGGGGGGACGATGGGACTGCAAGCAATCACCGAGGAATCATACCCTCTCTGGATAACAGGCAAGGTTCTCCCTCACATCCTTTGAGATGTATTAGAGACCATCTACTAAGGTATCACAAACCGAAGCTAAACTGGATTCACTCTTGGTTTAGTCCACAAAGTTATTGTAGAGTGCCATCATGACTTCGGTTGCAGGCTGCTTGTAGCCTATATCGACCTTAAGGAGGTGTTTGATATGGTGCAATCGGAATCACCCTGGAGATCTTGAAATTGAGAGTAATTCCAATAAATATTTTTGGCCTCATAGTAAGCCAGTATACTGGTACCGAATGTTATAAAAGTGTGGTGAGGGTCTGTCAAGATTCTTTCAGTTCAGGAGTGAGTGTTCCTTGCATCAATAATTTTCACCAACTTGACTGACTGTTTACTTGGCAGAGCTACTGTCCACAGTCATTGTGGGGCAACTCTGGGCAATATCAAGGTTACTGACCCTTAATTTGCTGGTGATGTTATGACCTTTTCTGAGTCTCTGGAAACCTTAATGGTGGGTCTAGATGCATTTAACAATTAAGTTTACCACCTGGGTCTAAAGGTCTCTTGGACCAAGACTAAGATCCAGGACTTTGGGAACTTGCTAGGACTGTTCAGTCGGAACATGCTTGTGGCAAGGACATTAAAGTCACAGAGAGCTTTACATACCTTGGTAGTGTAGTTCATAACTCTGGCTGTCAGACCAGGAAGTCACTATGGTTTGGCCTAGCACCAGGGTCTAGGCGGGAGTTGTGGAGATGACAAAATACTAAAATTTGTCGCAGGAAAAGGTTGTGAGTGTTTTGAATGCTCTCATATTGCCCAGAATGATGATTTGCTCAATGGGAGGCCAGCTCTAAAAATCTTGCCTTTATGTTCGGAGATGCAATGATATATCCATTGTTAGGTTGACCCCACATACCTACCACAGGTTAAAGCCTTTTGTCATCTCACTCCCGCCTAGACCTCATCACCTCAGAATACCTCATGACAAAGAAGATGCAATCAGAGCTTAACAACATAACAACAGCAACCCCTTTGTATACTCACTAGACCGTTATCACCTCTCTTGGTTCGTTTACCATTCTTTTGTATGTTTCTAAATATGTTTTTTTTTTGTTTGTTTGTATATTTTGTATATATATTTCTGTTTATATGACTATGTTATACACATATATAGGCTATTCTCGCTGTAATCATCAGCTCCCGAACCACGGGGGCGGACAGACATCTCATAGATAGATACTTCATTGACCAATGCGAATATCTCGCCAGGGACAACTGTATGACACATGAAAGTTTGGTGTAAAACATCTCTTTTACGTCAAGTTTTCAAAGATCGGTATGAGCTTACACAGCAATAAGAGACATGAAGACAAAAGCAAGCTTGTCTCAATACTATTATATGTTCAATAACCAAAATAACCTCTACTACTAAGGGCTGAAGTCTGTTGGAGATGGCTATAGCCACTCCTTGAGGTGGTGACCATTGCTGCGTCCTGCCCATTATTAGGTGTAGCCACCCACACTAATCGTGCTGCTGCCAGATCTTCTCACCGAGAGAGCAGCCACTCAGCTCTCACCTTAGTTCCCTCGACAGTAATGGTAACGATCATTCTGTTGAAAGAACAGATTTGGAATTCATGATGAACAGATTACAACAGGAACAACGAAGGAAAGGTATTTGATAGATGGCAACTGCTGTTGGAGTTAAAGGCGGCTGATACAGGCGCTGTGAGTTTCTTTGCGGTGGAGCACTCCTGATATACATATATATAAATATATATATATATATATATATAATATATATATATATATATGAATGTATATATATATATGTATAATATATATATATATATATATATATATATATATATATATATATATATATATATATATGTATGTTGTGCGTGTGTGCGTGTGCGTGTGCGGTGTGCGTGTGGAATATATGTATATATATATATATATATATAGTATATATATATATGTATATATACATATATGTATATATATATGTATGTAGATATATGTATATGTATATATATGTATATATATATATATATATATATAATATATATATATATATATATATATATAATATATTATATATATATATATTATATATATATGTATAGTGTATATATATATATATATATATATATTATATTATATGTATATAATTATATATGTATTATATTATATATATGTATATTATATTAATATATATATATATATATATATATATATACATATGTATATGCGTGTGTGTGCATACATACATATGTATATATGTATATATATATATATGTGTGTGTGTGTGTGGCGTGTGTATTAGATACATAGATAGGTAGGTAGGTAGATAGATAGATTGATAGATTGGGAGAAAATAAGATGATCTGCAAATACTATCAAAGAAAGGGAAGTCTGGTGTCTAAAATCTATTCTCTCAATATTTCCTGGGTTTCATACTAAAGCCTTGATGGTGCGAGAAAACCTGCATTTCTACAAAACACGGTTATTTTCAGGAGAATAAAAACGAAGAAAGTATGTCACGTGGCAATGATTATGCAAGAATAAAAACGTAATAATGACATGCATTCGAATAACACATGAGTAATGACCTATGTGTAATTAGTTAGATTTCCTAGTAGCCATGTCACAGTTGAAAAGGGATCGCTTTCCAAGTGCACGAACTTTAATTAATTTGTTGAAGTGCTTTTATCTAGCGATCTAGATAAAAGGAAATGTCGCTTTTATATGTAACTTATTATTTTGATAGTGCTACAGTGTATTGGGGTTTTGTTAATTTGTTTTACTTTAAATCATTCTTGTTAAGTTTCATCTGTAAGTTTCATGGTGCATTGTGCTACTGTATATCTGCTGTGACTAAAGGTTAGTACAAAGTGCATCGTTTGCAATGTTTATGTTTCATTTTCTTACACAATTAGTACGAATAGTTGTAGTATTGTGTTCGTGCTGCAAGTTTATTACGCTCCTATATGCTGGTCGTGTTTTAAACTAGTGCCTTTAAAGCAGCACTCTTGTGTATGAAAGATCATTATTAAATAAGTATAATGCAGTATACGGCACAGTGACTGTCCGTTAACTATGCTCGTGCAACCTTTGACAGAACGCAAATGGATCGTTAGTAATTCCTATAATGTTCTTGAATTAGTAGTTTTGTTACCAATTTAGACTCGTTGACAGGCGAAGTGCCAGTAATCATGTGCTTGCTTAGTGCATTATCAGTTCATATTCGTACTCGCATTCATATACTAGATATTATCTGAAGGTTAGCTAGTGCCTGAAGTATGGTATTAAAGTTCAACATATTTACAGTGACGTTTCATATTCAAGTATTGTATTAACTAGTGCATCTGACGCGTTGATGTATATGTACTTGTGGTAGAGCTGAAGAGTTGGCTATTGCGTACATATGATGATAATCATGATAATAGTAATGATAACAATAATGATAAGGATAAAGATGATAATAACAATAACATTAATAGTAATAATAAGGGTAATAAACGTTTCTTGTTTAATTGAGTGTTTCTTATATGCTTTCTGTGTAGTGAAATTCATTGTCCGTTCATTATATTTCGCGTTCATGTTTATCGTGATGAGCTGAAATGTTGGCTTAATTAACATACACTGACGTAATGAATATAATTTCGTATTTATATTCCATACTGTTGTTAATGAAATCCATGTTATAATGTGTTCATGATTTTAGTTCATAATGATTCAAAATTTAATGAAGTCTAATCTCAACCCAGAAAATTTATACAGGGATATCATCGTCATTAGAGTCGGTCTAGTTTTTTTTTTTCTGAAGAGCACACACACAGAAAAAGAAGAAAAAAAAGG
>NW_020869144.1:15000-17500 GCF_003789085.1 Penaeus vannamei
TTCACGTTTAATTTAGATGCAAATTATTTGTTTACAGGAGTTTATTCGGGATATGAGAAAGAGGGAATATTTGAGAAGTATGTGGAATCGAGCTCCCTTCCCGCTAACTGCGTTCATCTATTTATCTTTGTATATATACATATGTACATGCATAAAACATGCAAAACATGCGCACAAAGACACACACGCGCGCGCCCTTGTGTGTGTGTGTGTGTGTGTGTGTGTGTGTGTGTGTGTGTGTGTGTGTGTGTGTGTGTGTGTGTGTGTGTGTTTGTTGTTGGTGTTGTGTATGTGTGTTCATACACATATCCTGTTTAAAAAACAGAAATTAACCCAAGATATACCCAAGATATAACGCGTAATGAGTATGCCATCAACATGGTCTTCAACAATACGTGAAAGAAAAAGATGAAAAACATTAATCATCTCATAAAACTGGGAGGCAACACTACATCACCGTCTGTAAACAATTTTCACGCCTGAATGAAGGAACAAGTCATTAAAATCCACTTAGATGAATTTTCAGGAAGTTATAAGACGTAAGTGCATTCAGAACCAAGATGCATTATGGCAGTCTCTCAAATTTTACTGATGTATTGTTTTCGTGTTTTCCGAGAGAAGGGGAGAAAAGGTATTTTCTTCAACAACCTATACTAATCGAGAATTTGAAAATAGCTATGACGATAACAATATACGTACTAAAAAACAAATCATAAATTTGATGTAGAATCAAATCTCTCTCTCTCTCTCTCTCTCTCTCTCTCTCTCTCTCTCTCTCTCTCTCTCCTCTCTCTCTCTCTCTCTCTCTCTCTCTCTCTCTCTCTCTCTCTCTCTCTCTCTCTCTCTCTCTCTCTCTCTCTCTCTCTTGACACCACACCATCAACCACTTAGCCATAAATTAACAACCTATGGGATATCTTTCACCCAGAAGTCATCAGTCTTATGGTATAAAAATTCATGATTATACGTTAATATCTCAAACAAGAAAACTTATTTTCGCCTTGTTTTTGTAGGGAGAGAAAACTGTAATTGGCCTGTGGCTCAGGGAAATAAAATGTAGTGAGTAAGCTCGATGTTTCATGTGAATTACGCTCCCTGAATATCACGAAACTGAAAGTATGGAAACATTAAAATGGTAACGTTGTATATGTATTGCATGCCAAATTTAAATCTTAAAAGGCTTGGATTTCTTTTCACTTTAAGATGTGTAACATTGCCTTTACTTTTGTTAGTTTCTGTAAGACGAAAAAATCATAAAATTTGGAGATTGTGCATTACGTTTTTTTTTTTTTTTTTAATAATCAGTGCACGTAAAGTATTGCAATTAATAAAAAAAAACGTTGATATAGATCCAAAACGTTTTATCAAGTCAAAGCTTTGGATTTTGCCTGACGAAGCAAGTGCCTATGAAAGAATAAATACTTTTAGGGTATAGCATATACCTCTTTATGGTTATCTAGAAAATCCCATTAACAAATAAATCATGAACACATTAATTAATAACCATAATCAGAGGAGAAAAAGAAATACAAAAAATAACTTTTGTGAACTGGTTATCACGAAATCCCCGTTACCAGTTAAAAATAAATAATATACTAAAGATAATATTAAAGATAATGAATATACTAGAAACACTTAGCGCATACCTCCGCCAAGGCAATAAGGTCCCTGATACAATAAAAAATATTCACACTTGAAGAATTACATCAAAATCACCTCTTTCTCAAGTACACTGATGACGTTTATTTCCCTATCTCGTAATGTTAATTAACCTTTAAAAAAAATATTCATGGATCCGAAACACAACCAAGATTTAATGGAATCAAAGTTGGACTAAGACATATCTCTGGTAAATTATAAAAGAATAAAAACGTTAAAAATCTTTTCATAACTTTTTGAGTTGTTATGCTGACCATCTAACTAACCAACGCTACCAAAAACATAACCTCGGCGGAAGTAACAAGAATGAAATAAATATAAAAAAATAACCCATAAACTGCTTAGTCAAGGAATTTTCTCTCATCACTTATCAAAGGAATTACTTGCAAAGCCTCCTTAACGGTTAAAAAAAATCGTCTCATTCATGGCTACCAGTCTTTACAAAACTAAAGTCTGGCTTAATCCTCATTCATTCATTCATTATTCTTGGTAACTAGTAATAATTCTCCGTGTGTGTGTGTTAATTTGAAGAAATCTGATATCAATTTGATCTAGTATTGAATTTCATTTAATAGACGCGAGGAAGCTCTTGTTACTATATGTTATTGACTTGACAACTTTACTAACAATGTTTTGAGAAACTTCTTTTTATGTGGAACCGCATATGAAGGTTTTATAGGTTTTATTATATCGTCAGTATTGGCATAGGAATGGCTGACTAGGTATTCATAAGGTCCAATTAGAGTATTATCAAAGTAGAGAATTCTATATATATATATACTCTGTCTCTCTCTCTCTCTCTCTCTCTCTCTCGCTCTCTCTCTCTCTCTCTCTCTCTCTC
>NW_020869144.1:25000-27500 GCF_003789085.1 Penaeus vannamei
TTTCGTGTGTGTGTGTGTGTGTGTGTGTGTGTGTGTGTGTGTGTGTGTGTGTGTGTGTGTGTGTGTGTGTGTGTGTGTGTGTGTGTGTGTGTGTGTGTGTGTGTGTGTTATTCACAGAATCAGTAACCTCATTTCTATTCATTTCTCCCCTTTGTGTTTACCCCAATAAGCACACCAATATAAAATGAGAAACAAGTAAAAACATTAAAAAGAAAAATGAACCACATAGCGCAGTTAGACTGAGTAAAATTCATGTAACAGGACATTCTCTTTACTTCAAAATACACCAAAAGGTCTCAAAGTTAGATAATTGTTACATGTAAAACGTGGAAGAACTGAAAAAAGTATTGTATTGGGATTTCTCAAACGACAGCTTGAACTACACACATATAAATGGACATTGATTTAGAATTACGTGGATGCAAAAGATTGTCTATTTTTTCTTTTGATTTTTTTGGTATTTGACTTCCTTTATTCTCTCTCTCTCTCTCTTATTCTTAGAAGCAAAAAAAAAAAGGTCACGATTGTTTACAGAAAGGATGATTTGCCTTTTAACATTTAAAAAGGATCATATTTTCTATAAATCAATTAGTTTTCTATGTTTTGATTGTTTTCTTGTTTTCTTGAGAAATGTTACTCTTTAAATATGCAAAAAAGTTCGAAATATTTATAAACACTATCTGCTAAGTTTGCGTGTTTGTGCGTAGGTTATGTTAACCTTTATCACTTATTAAATAACACTTGAGCAAATTTCTTTCTCTTTCTTTATCATTTTCCTATTTTTATATATTTCAAACATTAGTAATGTCACGAGCTTTGAATTTATTCAGAAGAGTGTTCTGGATCTGCAAAGCATTGTGTTCTCTTATTATCTTTATCTTTTGATATCCGTCTTAATGATATTCTACGAAATGGTTGATACTTTTGTCGAGACAATTTTCTTTTGAGTTCAGCGAATAGGACTCGCACGCATAAACATTTCCGTATAATCACTTATGTAACCGCGGTTTTATTTCTGCTTCGTAACCAAGGACAGCATTCAAAGGCGAATGTTCGCAGAATGTACGAAGCGGGTCTCACCTTCTTATACTAAATGCGAAACAATTCATCTGGGCACAATATGTTAACCTCATATAATTGTTGTATTCGCCTTTGTAACGTGGGGTATTTTCATCACGGTGCTTCCCCTTTGGCAACATGGGGTCAGCATGGCGTGTCTCCTTGGCTGCACGGAGTCTCTAACGCAACACGGGGTCTGCCATCATAGCGCGCAGTCCCCCCACAGATGCACGTCTTCCGTATCAACGACCTCCCTCCCCTCTCCGAAGGGCACGTTCTCCCCGACGGTGTAAATCTTGCGTCTCTCCCACAGGCGGTCCCGCGACTTCATCTCCACCGCCTCCTTCTCCTCGTCTCACAAGGGGGACTCGCTGCTCGTCTCCTCCAGCATCTGCAGGAACTTGCGGCAGTTGTAGGCCGGGGCGCCGTTGTGGCCGTTCATGTTGCGGCTCTTGAAGATGATGGTGTCGTCCTTGAGGGAGATGGTCACCAACCTCGAGCTCGTTCCCCGCGAGTAGTTGGTGTAGGTGTTGACGCGGATGAGCTCGGGCTCCTGGGAGAAGAACCAGGTGTCCACGTACCGACGGAGGCACGGGAGCATGTAGGCCACGTTGCAGAAGCCCGAGCGGAACTTGTTGCTCATCCAGCACAGAATAACGGGGTTGTAGCAGGTGTGGGACATGGCCAGCCAGTGGAACAAGGCCCACAGGTACTTGATGTAGGCCCAGCCGTCGATGTTGTGGACCTCCCGCACAACCTGTGGGAGGAAGGAGACACAGCGTCCTTAATTATGCGTTGCTGTTGATCGTTCTGTGAATGTTAATTTTGAATGGATATACACACATCTGCAATCATGAAATATCGTGTGCATGAGTAGTAGTGTGGATGTGGATGTATGTACGAGTATAAATGGAGATATACTGTTATGTACAAGTACATGTGTAGATGTATCCATATATGCGTACATACACGCACATAATACAAGCACGCATACGCGCAGAAGCATCTGGACACACACACGATATAGGCCTTTTAGTAGCATCTAGGTAAACCCTGACGCTTTGACAAATTCGCAGACATGCTTGTCCTTTTAGCGAACAATACTGAAACCTTGAAACATCTTTGGTTGATACAAAGTGATACACTCCGTCCAGCCAATCAGAGCGCAATACTTTTCAAATATATTTTGCGTACGTCTCAGATAGGCATTTATATTTTCAGTAATTACTAATTTTCTTGATTTAATATTCACATGTAGAGACATAAAATGTTTCTTTATTAGAAGTGCATCATATACATGATCACTCTATATGGTTCTATATTACTATATCTCACTCTATATTAGATCATAATTAAGATCGCTGGAATGACATGGTAAGAATTTTCAAAGCGTCCGAGTCATATGATGTGACTCTGACTTCAGTGGGATGAATATCTTCAA
>NW_020869144.1:30000-32500 GCF_003789085.1 Penaeus vannamei
CCTGTTCCCCTCTCCCAACTCCCTCCAATTACTCTATCTGACCCCAACTCCCCCTCTCCCTACTCCTCCTCGCCTACTCTTTCTCCCCCACTCCCCCTCTCCTTACACCTTCACTCCTCCCTTACTCCCTTCCCTTACTCTATCTCCCCCGCTCCTCTCCCCTCTCCCTCTCCTTACACCCCTTCCTACTCTCCCCTCACCCCCCCCTCCCAGGCCTTTTGAATCCCGTGCAAACAAACTTCCAGATTAAGGATTTTTTTCGGTTTCTCATGGTAGGTCACAGGAGAAAAAAAAGAGATGGAGAGGAGGAGAAGGAGGGAAGGAAGAATGGAAGGGAGGGGAGGAAGGAAGGAAGAGTGGAAGAGAGGGGAGGGGAGGGAGGGAAGGGAGAGAGGGACAAAAAGGTAGAAGAGATAAGAAAATAGGAAGAGAGAGATTTAAAAAAAAGGGAAAGGAGGAAAGTTAGAGAGGGAGACTGAGAAAGAAGGAATGAGAGAAAGAAAAACAGAGAGAGAGAGAGAATTCACGAAAATGAAAAAGGATGGAAACCCGAAACTCGCCTTCGCAATAACTCCTTCACGTAATTAATATAAAATAATTAGGTATTTAAGGAGCCATTTTCTTCCTAAGAAGAAAAAAAAAAGTAAATTAAAGTAATCTCTTGTCTCCCGGACTTGGGAATCACTCCTTCACGTAAGTAATATATGAAATAATTATTTAAGAAGCTATTTTCTCCCTAAGAGAAAGAGTTAAAAAAAAAATCTCTTGTCTTTCGGACTTGTGAATCACTTTACTTAATCGATCTTAGCAACTTGCGAAGGACCCTGTCTCTTTACACAAGAAAAAAGGACTTTGATAACGTGATGTAAATTTACTTTCTGCCGATAAAAAATGAAAAAAAACACGTTTACTTGCTCATATTATGGCATTTAAAGAGCATTTTGAGTGTACATTTTTGTTTCTTTTTTGGTTGAGTCGGGGGATGAGGGGGGTAGAGAGAGAGAGAGAGAGAGAGAGAGAGAGAGAAGAGAGAGAGAGAGAGAGAGAGAGAGAGAGAGAGAGAGAGAGAGAGAGAGAGAGAGAGAGGAGAGGAGAGGAGAGAGTGTGTGGGGGATGAGAGAGAGAGAGGGAGAGAAAGAAAGACAGACAGACAGACAGGCAGACAGACAGACAGACACGGGAACACAAAGAGACAGAGATTCAGAGAGAGAGACACAGACAAGCAAACAGACAAATAGACAAACAGATACAGAGAGAAGGACGGAATGTCAGTAAGAAAAGTGAGAAAGTTTGACATGTTTGTGTTTCAGTCAAACATACAGTAGATAAAAAATAAAAATAAAAAAATAAATAAAAAAATAGTAAGAAAGAGATGACGTTAAAGAAAGAGAAGGGAGAGAGAGAGAGGAGAGAGAGAGAGAGAGGAGAGAGAGAGAGAGAGAGAGAGAGAGAGAGAGAGAGAGAGAGAGAGAGAGAGAGAGTGAAAGGAGAGGAGAAAAAATAGAAATAGTGGGAAGAGAAGAACGAGAGAGGAAAGAAAGAAAGAGAGGGGAGAAATAGTTAAATAAGACAAAAATAGTAAAATGAGGAGAGAGGAAAAGGATGAGTGAAAGGAAAGAGTACAAAAAGAGGGAGAGGAAAGCGAGAAGGAGAGGGAAAGAAAAGAGAAGAGAACCGAAAAGCAAAAGGGAAAACAAGGAAGAGAGTAAGAGGGGATAGAAACAAACAAATAGTAGAAAGATCGAAATAGAAGAGAGGGACAAGAAAAAGAGAAACTAAACATGCAGAGAGAAGCAGATAAAACAAGACAGGGAAGACAGAAAGAGGGATAAGAGATTTTTTAAAATCATTTTAAGATAAAAATAAACAGAAAAGATGGCCAAAAAGAGCGAAAAGAGAATGAATGGAAAGAAAAAAGAGTAGAGAAGGAAATTAAAAACGGAAAAGAGGAAAAAAAGAAAGAGAAAGAGGGGACAAAGAGGAAAAAAGCAAAGAGAATAAAGATTAAGACAAACAAAAAAACACGAGGAAAGAAAGAGGAGAAAGAGTGAAAAACAGAAACAATAAAAAGAAAGAAAAAGATAGAAACACAAGAAATCCGAAGAGAAAGGAAATAACCAAGAGGAGAAAGAGAGAAATTTAAAAAAAAAAGACGAAAGAGAGGAAGAGGAATTGTCCAGCTCGCACCGGCCTCTTAACACAAAATATGTCATCATCAACTCTTAACTCTGTTTCAGGAAGATAAACTTGTTTCCCGAAATAGACGAGAGCAGAGGAGAGCGGGGGGAAGGGGGGGAGGGAGGGGAAAGTAGAAAAAATGTATGTGTTGGGGGTTCTGTGTGTGTGGTGGGGGGGGGGGTTGCGTAGTTTATGTTTGTGCACGTGTGTGTCTGTCTGTCTGTGTGAACTGGGGAAGGGGGTATGCGAGCGTGTGAGTGTATGTGTTAAAACAAGAGAGAGAGAGAGAATGAGAAAGAACAATAGAGAGCAAGGGAGAGAG
>NW_020869144.1:40000-45000 GCF_003789085.1 Penaeus vannamei
ATGAAACAAAATTAAACAATAATAACTTTCGGATTAATCCCCATGAAAATAATACCAGAATCCATATCAAGATCGTAAACTTTATAATACATTTAACTGAGGACTTAATTACTTGAGAGTTCGTCAATATTTTTTTTATTTTCTCTTCTTAATCTCATGTTTTTTTCTTCTTTTTTTCTTCTCATCTTCCTGCAACGTGTTCCCTAAAGTTCGAGAATATATGCAGGAATGTTTTGACATATTTATGAACTGATGAACTACTGCCGCTGTGAAAGTCAGAGGTCGTGAAGCCAAACTGGAAACGCTTGAAGACAGATTGGCGTGGCAATGATAGTTCGTCTCCTTCTTCCTATTCTTTTTCGTCTTCTTCTTCTTTTCCTCTTCTTCTTTGCTTCTTCTTCTCTTTCTTTTCTTTTTTTCTCTTTTCTTTTTTGTCTTCATTTTCTCGTTTTTAGATTTCGTTATACATTATTTTATCATTTTCATTATTGCTATTATTATCACTATCATTATTATCATTATTACTAGTAGCTGTTGCAGTATTGTTATTATTACTATTATCATAATTATCATCATCATCATCATCATCATAGTTATTACCACATCATTTCTATCATCATAATTAACATTATCATTATCATTACTTATAATTATTATAATCATTCATTACTATCATTATTATTACAATCATTATCATCAGCATCATCATTATCATATATCTATTAAATCCCTTTTTTACTTTTTTATCATGCCTGTCTCATTATTGTCATTATATATATATATTATCTTATACATTGTCATATATCATCCTCATCACTTTTATGTCATATTTATATTTTTTCTCCTTTTTCATTCTATCTATTCTATTCTATCTATGTCCATATTTACCCTTATAGCATTATCATTTTATCAGGCATCTTATTTTTATTTCCCTTTATAATTTCTTAACTCTATTTATCATTTCATCAGTTTATCATTTCAATTTATCATTTCTGAATTTCTTATTCCTAATTTCTGTTTCTCATGATGCTAAAGTAAATGAGAGATAAGTGAATTTTTGTAATTCAACAACGAACATTTTTACAGATTTGATATTTTTTAGGCTCGTCATCTTTCCTACACTGTTTGCTTATCTAGAAAAATAAATCTTCCTTTATTGACAGTAAGAAATTGCTAAATATGTATTTTTTAAATTCTTTCAATTCACTTCTTCCTACATTTTTGCGTGTGAATATTTCAATGTAATTATGATTGCAGGTAGGATGAAGTCAGCAGTCTTATGAAGTTAATACTCATGTGAAAGAGAATAAAATATGCTTCGTTTATGTATGTAATACATAAGGTTATCGGAATTACGGTAATATAAAATCGATAGAAATTTTGATGTAGGCGATAAGTAATATCACAAGAATAACAGATCTGTGTGCGTGGGTGTGAGTGCGAGTCTGTGTAGGTGTGTGTGTGCCTGGAGTGCGTGAACATTTAACTCCAGGTTTGAAGTATATTTTCCCAAAAGACCACAAACCCGAAAGCCCCCTTAAATATGCTTTCTCGCCGAGAGAGAGAAAAATAAAAACAGAATATCTCAACCACTTTTGTATGTATAAAAGAGATATCTTTAACATGTAAATGAAACCTCGTGTTTGCGGTGAATTTCAAAACGTGTATGCAGAGAAACGATTATGTCCCTATTTCACTTTTCTTTTCTTTTCTTTTTCGCTTCTTTCTTTCTTTTGTCAGAATTCTCACAAAAAGGGGCAATAATTTTGGACATTTCCGACATGCGGTGACCTGCCTGTGCTCCCGCGCGTAAACAAAATAAAAAAGAAAGAATATTCAGTTCCAAGACTAAGAACTTATATTACTTTTAAGACTTCTTTCTCCCTTTCTTTCTTTTCATCTTTTAATTTTTTCTCTTTCTTTTCTTCTTTGCTTTATTTTCGTTCTTTAACCCCCTTTTACGTCGCAAGCTTGCCATCTACATTCGCGGAAACGAGCAGTAAACATGCTAACGTGGTGGAAATTTTGTGTATGGTTACGGAAATGTATGTGCGTGGTTATGGGATATAGCAATGGAAATGTGCGTGTATGGTTATGGTGGGATGGGAAAAAGCAATAACGTGATGATGGCAGAGTAAATATGCTGCGAAAGAGTTATGCTAATGGCGATTTAGCATAGCTCGTTGGATATTATTTATACATTTATTTATCGGAAAATTTATATTACGAAATTGCATAATACTTATACTTTTCTCCCAAAAAAGGAAATTGCTTTAGTTATCTCGATGAGACCACTACTTGTATTACCATAATTTCTTTTATCAATATGAAATCAAATGAACCCATCATGTGATATGCTAAACCACTATTGGATACCGTTTCCATACATAATACACTAAATTGTCGGTCCCATATCCAGTTGGACGTAGGGGATATGTTCGCAGAGAAATATACTTACTAAACTGCGGGATGGTGCGGTATGGTGGCCAGTTCCTTCCCGCCCCGACTTTGACCCCAACATACTGACATCAACATACCAGTACTCATTCACAGCTGAGGCGACTGAGAGGGGCAGCCGGGCGCGAACCCAGGACCATGCGATTGCAAAGCCAGCACTCGACCACTGAGCTATGCCACTTCTGAATGTTTAGTAAGGTATGATGATTCTATGTTATATGCTGACCTACTGACTGCATGAGACTGTAATAGGATAGCATATGCCAGACCATAGAATGAATGATGCTATGTAGCCTTTCATGCTGAAGTACAGTTACATCATGCATTATGCAACTACTATTCTACTACTATATTAGATTATTATTAGATATTATACTAATCTACAGATTGCATATCACTGTTCTATTAAGGGATATGCTAAATTTATGTATAATACTTTCATATCAAATAAGAAATGTATTTTCTATTGCTCCATCCAAGCGAGAATTGAATACCTCGTTTGAAGGCTTTTCTGCTGAGTCCGTTCTTGTTCTCCCGTAAAAGAATAAGCATTCAGAGAAGAAAAGAATATATATACAGGTTTTTTGTCAGTAAAGCAGTTTTGCCAAATTTGGAGAACTTTGAGTTAGACAAGACATTCACTCTCTCTCTCTCTCTCTCTCTCTCTCTCTCTCTCTCTCTCTCTCTCTCTCTCTCTCTCTCTTCTCTCTCCCTCCTCTTTCCTCCCTCCCTTCCTCCTCTCATCCTCTCTCTCTCTCTTCTCTCTCTCTCTCTCTCTCTCTATCTATCTATCTATCTATCTCTAAACGCGAAAAAGGCAACGATAATATTCATAAATGATTATCGTACTTTTCTTGTAACGGTTGGAAAGTCCTCAATACACAAGGAATTCCTTAACCACTGTGACCTTTCTGTTTTCCAATAATAAGGGAAAATATATATGTACCAAGCGCGTTTTTCTTTTCGACAAACAAGGTGATTTATTTATTTTTATTTATTATTATTTATTTATTTTTTTTTTTTACTTGGGTTAAAATATTGTCAAGTAATTATTGTAAAGTCCCTCGATTTCTTTCTTTGTTTATTTGCTTTTCTCTCCTTCCGTTTATCTATTTAACTCTCTGTCTGTCTATCTATCTTTGATTTCTATTTTTCTTGATCTCCCTTCTCTGTCTCATTTTTTTTTTTTTTACTTTTTTTTTACTTTTTTTAAAATCTCCCTCCCTTTCACTTTTTCTTTCTTCTTTCTTACCCTTTTTTTTCTTCGTGTTTTCCTCTCCCTTTCTCTTTTTATCTTCCTCTCCCTAATCCATTTCCTACTAATCCACCCCTTTTTTATCTCTCTCTCATTCTCTAGTTCTTTCTCCTTTTTTATCTCCCTCTCTTACTCTCTATTTCTCTCATCTTCCCTCCCTCTGTCTTCAGATCTCCTTTCCTTTCCCTCCTATTCCTTTCCTCTCCTCTCCTTTCAATCTCTCTCTCTTTCCTCCTTTTTCTCCTTCTCTTCTCCCCTTTCCTTCCTCTCACTCTTCTCTCTCCCCCTTTCTTTCTCTCTCTCTTCCCTCCTCTCCCTTCTCCTCTCCCCGCCCTTTCTAATCCCCTTGCCCTCCTTTTCTCTTCCTCTTCCCCACTTCCCTCCTCCTCCTTCCCTCCTCTCTTCTTTCCCGCATCCCTTTTCTCCTCTTTCAAATCCTCCTCCTTTCGCCTCCTCTCTCCTCTCTCCCTCCTTTCCCTCCTCTCTTTACTCGGCTCTTCTCCTTTCTTCCTATCGCTTTTTCCTCCTCCTTCCCCTTCCCTCCTCTCTCCTCCTCTCTCTCCCTTCCTCCTCCCTTCCCTCCTTTCTCTCTTCCCTCCTCCCTCCCTCTTTCACTCAAAAAGAAGACAGACCTTTCTTACTAACTAAACAGATACGCATAGGATCTAGTTATAATACCTTTTAAGATGTATTATTTCCGCAATACATCGCTACAATCTTAAGAAACATTTCAATTTCTTGACTGCCTAACGAAGACATTTAATATGCTAAGCTTATTCGGGTGTACCTATTCCTTCTCCATTGCGAAACACAGGTTTAATTTTGCAGAATCAAAAGAGGATACGGTTGAGAAAGTATAGTCACCTGAAAAGAAAAGAAATGAAGTGATTTGGACTCTGAAATACTTGGACTGAGTGTTACAGTTTTCTTTTGGTGTGAGTCCCTCGTCTAAATGCAAGGATCTTGAAATATTGCACATAAGCGGACTTTGCACATTATGTAAATGACACAGCTGCTAAGGGAAGTTCTCGCCACCCTCCCTTTAACACAGCTTTGGTCACAATTGAGCCAACCCGCACTTCTTCCTTCCTTATAAGGTCCCTCCGAAACTTCTTACGTCTGGCACCTAACTTCTCACGTCCTGTCTTCGAGAAAGTGGAATTCTGTGTATAATTAAGAGGACGTTAAGGAGATAATCTTTGTGTGGGGAATAGTTTTACTTTGACGCGACCTAATACACAATAGCCTGAAACCCTATTATTAAAGCAGTTCTATCCCTTTCACTGAA
>NW_020869144.1:88311-93311 GCF_003789085.1 Penaeus vannamei
ACTAATGATAAGAATGATATAGCAATGATAATGATGATTTTGATACTGATAAGAAATTTATAAGGTTAATGATAATAATGAGGCTAATGATAAGACGAACGGGGAGTTTTACAATGACAATGATTATAATGATAAATATTATCCCTCTCTAAATGAAGTTAGGGGGGCGATTTCCAAGCTAAAGAGTGGTAAAGCAGCAGGTATCTGCGGCATACCAGCTGAACTATTAAAGGCTGGTGGTGAACCTATGGCACGGGGGTTAATGCTGTCCTGGCTGCCATCAGGTCGTCTCTGTTCGAGACAACCCTTGGTGGAGGAGGCCTGTGGGACGACCGAGGAAGTCGTGGCTTGGGCAGATCGACCAAACCTGCCGTGAAGAACTAGAGATGAGCCGAGTCCCTGCCTGGCGTCTAGCCATGAGGGATCCTCGTAGGTGGAAGCGAAGGGTGGATGCGGCTATGCGCCCCCGTCGGCGTCAGCCCCCCTGATGATGATGATGATGATAAATATTATAATGTAAGGATTTTCGATTATGTATCTGCGTTGCTATCATAGTCAAATCAATAATAACACAGAATGTACATACGTCACTGATAACAATAAAATTAAATGCCCTCTCTCTCTCTCTCTCTCCCTCGCTCTCTATTGCTCTCTCTCTCGCTCTCTATTGCTCTCTCTCTCTATCTATACATCTGTCTATCTCTTTCTATTTTTAACTGCTGTTACCTTTTATCAAGAAATGATATCCAGCCTGTAATGGTGTGACTAGAGAAGTGATCCTGAGACTACGAAAATTATTTCAGTGAACCTTTTTTCATTCATTCATACTTTTATCCGTTGACGTTGGTTATTAAGAGAACGAAAGATAAGCATAGTGAAAAATAATTCAATAAATAACAAATGTATCAAATGAAGGTTAGAAATGTAACGCATTAAGAATTAAATTCCAAGAATAGATTTTAACTAGGGTCATAACATTACTCAGAGATGGGGAGGGAGAGAGAGAGAGAAAGGGGGGGGGTGAGGGGAGTAGAAGTGTAAAGAACAAGAGATTGAGAGAAAGAGGGGGTGGGCGGGGGTAAAGAACGGCAATCACAAACATACAGATTGATTTACTGAGAAAGACACAATGACATTGGAAATAAAAGTTAACACAGTATCTATTCCCACCGCAAGCAATAGAATGTAGCCCAAATCATGTTGATCACACAGATAGAGAAAGAGAGAAAATGAGAAAACGAGAGATATAGAGATAGAGAAAGGGAGATAAATGTGGAGAGTTTGAAAGAGGTGGACACGCAATGATATATTAAGAATTGAAAGTTTCTCAACACGAAAACATGTAATCTAGCCTACGTATATTTCGTCTTTAAAACTAAAAGAACTGATTGTCGCTTAGTCAGTCACATCTACATAGGTGCCTTTAACACTAAATAGGTCTATATCATTATGAAAATCAATATTGCTAATAAAATATACTATAACACATATTCATGATGTCAATATTTTCAAACAATTATATTCATCATGAGTATGATATCAACCTGGCTGTATAAAAACATTGTAACAAGACTGAAATCATTTACGGAAGAAACGTACATACTTGTAAACTTTAAAACAATAAACAGTAAAATCATTGTGACTTCAGCTCGTTATACGTAAGCCTACATCGCATAACACATTAGTGTACAGTGAACCCTCGCTATAACGCGGTTCATTTTTCGCGTTCTCGCTGCTTCACGGAATTGCATTGTGCATTGTGTTCTGCATTCTGATTGGCTAAACAATCTCTCCGTTTCTTCTCTACCTGTGTCAATAACGTTACGGTTTAATATGTACATGGTCGTAAAACAGCTTGCCAAATTTAAGTTTGCAAATTTTCTCTAAAACCCATGAAGCCTTCAGTTCGTATTGATGATTAAAATTAATATTTTACAGTACAGTAGTTATTTGTAATAAACGTTTATACAGTACTTTTATTTGTTAAACAAATGCTTGGGCCTGTAAAAAGGTTTTGTTCTTTGGTTTCAATGTATTGTCGAGTATTTCATTGTATAATGAAAAAATAAAGGTTACTACTTCACGGATTTCGCCTATCACGGGTTCTTTTTGGAACGTAACTCCCGCGAAAAACGAGGGTTCACTGTATTGAAATGATTTTATATGATATTTCATCATTTCCATGATCATTTATTATTATCATTATTATCATTATCATTATCATTATCCTAATATGGATAATAATGGTAACAATAATAATAATGATCATGATAATGATAATGATAATGATAATGATTATCATTATCATTATCATTATCATTATCATTATTATTACCATTATTATCCATATTAGGAATAACAACACCAATGACAATACTGATTATAATGACAAGCTATGTTAGTAAATTCATCATCATTATCTTAATAAGGTAAACAATCATGAAGAAACTAGATAATTCAATCAAAAGTCATGATTGTTTATCTCCGCCGGGAATCGAACCCGGAATTCCCGCTTTGGAGGCGGCTGCGGTAACCGTTGCACCACAGAGACTTGGAAAGGAATATTGTTATAGAAATACTAATCCCTAGAAAGGGAAGTTTCTTTGTTTATTTTGCAGTTTATTTGATGCATTGTATATCTTATTTGTTTATCTATAAATATCTATTTTCTTTGTTAACTCCTTCCCGTAAGTTTGTATAATGATAACATTGGATACCGGCTTTTTCTGATTAGGTTATTTGCAAATGAAGGTTAGAAATGTCAGGCATTAAGAATTAAAGCCCACGAATAGCCTAAAATTAACTATGATTATAACATTAGTCAGAGATGGACAAACAGACAGACAGACAGACAGACAGACAGACAGACAGACAGACAGACAGACAGACAGACAGACAGACAGAGAAGGAGAGGTAGAGCGAGAGAGACCGAGGATGAGTGTGTGAACAAATAATTGTGACTTCTGCTCGTGAAGAAATCAAGAAATCGCCGTTACATGGAAGCCAACATCCCATATCCATAACACATTAGCTTGTTAACTGGTGTATTTATATGCTGTATTATTGTTGATTTGATTACTGTAGTAGGAACGCAGATACATTATAATATTTATCATGATCATTGTTGTTATTGTGATAACTCTTCGTTCGACTTGATTTGAGGCATATTATCATAATTAACCTTATAAATTTCTTATCTGCATCAATATCATCATTATCACTGCTTAGCAATGATAATGATGATATTGATGCAGACATATATTGATATATATATATATATATATATATATATATATATATATATATATATACATATATATATATATATATATATATATATATATATATATATATATATATATATATATATATGCATATATATGTATTGATGATATTGAATGATATAGCAGGGACTGCTGTATCATTGTTATCATTAGTAGTAGTATGTTTAATGGCATTTCTTTATCACCATTACTATCATCATTATAAAAAACAAATGGGGGGAAATATCCTAATGTTTCCAATATTATCATTATAAAGAACATACGCAAAGGAATTATATAATCAAATAAATATACAACTGAATATTCTTTTTTAAGTATTTGTTCTGTTATTACTTTATGTCTGTTGTTCGACTCCCGGCGGCGACAAACACACGTTTTCAAATTCATCAAGTATAAACGAATCATGAATATTTAAATCATAGTATATTTGGCATTGAGAATTTTCTTAATGATATAGGCCTACTTAGTGTTGAAGGCCCCTGTGTACATGTAAGTGACTACAATTCTTTTAAAAACGAAATATCTTGATCATATTTTTTCGCGCTAAGAAACAGCTTGCATTCTTAATATTTTGATCATTGTGTGCCACCTCTTTCAAACTCCACCCTTATCTCCCTCTCTCTAATTCTTTATCTTTCCTTTTCTCGTTCTCTTCTCTTTCTCTGATATGATATAGCCTAGATTTTATTGTTTGTGGTGGAAGTAGATACTGTGTTCAGTTTTATTTCCAGTGCCATTGTATGTGCTTGTGTCTGTCTCCTTCCCCCTTTTTCTCTCCATCTCTTTCTTTCCACTTCTCCATACCCTCTCTTTATCTCTTTCTCTCTCACAATCTCTCTCTCTCTCTCAATTCTCTCTCTCTCTCTCTCTCTCTCTCTCTCTCTCTCTCTCTCTCTCTCTCTCTCTCTCTCTCTCTCTCTCTCTCTCTCTCTCTCTCTCTCTCTCTCTCTCTCTCTCTCTCTCTCTCTCTCTCTCTCTCTCTCTCTCTCTGTTATTTGCATTTATCAAGAAATGTAGCACAGCCTGCCATGGTGTGACTCCAGAACAGGCGTAACGGACCTTAGGCTATAGAAATTATTTCAATGAACTTTTTTCCTTCATACTTTTATCCATTGACTTTGGCTATTTCTAAGTATCTCATGGTTAAAAAAAAAAAAAAAAACATGTATGGTGAGACAAGAGAATGAAAAATAAGTATCGGAAAAATGTATTTGAATTCCTGATAAACATATCAAGTGAAGGCCAGACCTCTTGACAAATACCTATGATTTTAACATTAGAGATTGGAAGAGAGGAAGGGGGGGGGAGATGTAACGAAAAAAAAGATGGAGAGAGAGAGAGAGAAGAGTTTGGAGAGAGAAAGTTACACACTCACACACACATTAATTTTGACGAAAAGGACACAATGATATTGGAAATAAAAGTGAACACATTATCTATTCCCTTCGGAAGCACTAGAATTTATGCACTTGTACAGAAAGGAAGAGATAGAGAGGTGAGAGAGAGAGAGAGAGAGAGAGAGAGAGAGAGAGAGAGAGAGAGAGAGAGAGAGAGAGAGAGAGAGAGAGAGAGAGAGAGAGAGAGAGAGAGAGAGAGAGAGATGGAGAAAATGAGAGAGGGATAGAAAAGAGAGAGAGAGAGAGGGGGGGGGGAGCGGCGGCGAGAGAAAGGGTGAGGCAAAGAGAGATAGAAAACGAGAAAGGGAGAGATACAGAG
>NW_020869144.1:103311-105811 GCF_003789085.1 Penaeus vannamei
AACAGAAATCAACAACAAATGATTGATTCGCTTAGATCACGAAATCCTGCAGTATATACATATATTTTTTTCTTTTTTTTTTTTTTTCTTTTCTTTTTATCCTTTTTATTCACTCATAAAACATTGTTAAACTGACTCATCTCTCATTACCTATTTAGTTGCAAATCTATATATCTGTATCATATAATCTATCGATTTATCTATCACTCTCTAGCAATATATCTATATATTTATATCTATCTATGTTTATTTTACATGTATCTGTCTAAGTCCATCATTCAACCATTTTATCTCTATATATCTATCAATATCTATTTATCTATCTATAATCCCCTTACCGTGCTGTGTGTGCATTCCTTGTCTGTACGTGCGTGTGTGCGTGTGAGTGCGGAGCAGTGATTGATTTTAATGAAGAAATATGGGATTATTTATAAAATGAGTCGATACATTTTGCCAGTCAAGGCGTCCATTGATTTGGTGGATTTTTATAGAGAAAGGTTATGGAATAAATCATGAGGATATTGTGAGGATTTTTTTTTTTTGTGTTGTGTTTCGTGTTTGTTTTTGAATGTCTTTTTTCTTTCCGTATGTTTGTTTTGAAATGTGTATTTTTTTCTTTGTAATAATGATAATGAAAAATCAAATGAGATCTCGGCTGCGTGTTTCGCCTTAACATTTTCCTCATTATCATCATCACTATTAGATATTTACATTTATTCATCATTTTTATCATTACTGTCGTAATTGTGGTAATCATCGTTATCGTTATTATAATCGCTATTACTATTTTTCACATTATTACAATTACTGCGTTCATTATCATTTACTTTATCTTAACATTACTGGCTCGTGTGTTGTTATCAATATTGTTGTTCTCATCATTGTTACAACCATTTTCATTATTCAACCATTATCATTATTGTTATCGTTAACTTTATTGTTATCATTACTGCCATTATTGCTATCATCAGGATTATCATCATAGTTATTGCTATCATCAAGATTTCTGCCGTATCTATTATATCAATACGCACGTTAAATAGTAATTACAATAAATCATTGCCTTAATAACAAAAGTAATAGTAGATGTTGTTGTTGTTGTTGTGGTAGTGGTGGTGGAGGAGGTTTTCGTAATAGTATTAATACTAGCATTTTGATAAGGATAAGACTACCAAAAAACAAAATATATCAATAATAGAATTACTTGGAATGTTTTCAACCTGTCTTGCGTGCCCTGTTGAAGTGACTGTAGTCTGCAACATGTATGCGTATGTGTGTGTGTGTGTGTGTGTGTGTGTGTGTGTGTGTGTGTGTGTTTGTGTGTGTGTGTGTGTGTATGCGTATGTCTGTGTGTCACACTCACACACGTGTTCAGTGAGTGTGTGTTTCTCTGTCTGCGTGTGTGTATGTGTACGTTTTCAGTGATTTTATATGGATGTGTCTCTGTGTGTATGTGCGTGTGTATGTGTATGTGTGTGTGTGTGTGTGTGTGTGTGTGTGTGTGTTGTGTATGTGTGTGTGTGTGTTCTATACGTTTATAGACCGGCTTATATATATCCGCATCAATATCCATCAGCATGTACGTGCTTCTATGTACGCAAAGAGTGTATCTGTACATACGTATGTGTGTGTGACAGATCCTACTTAAGCTTTTTATTTATGGGTATGAATGTCTTTATGCCTTTTTGTGTGCATGAGTGTCTCTGTGATCATGAGCTCTTTTTCTTATTATTGAATGTGCGTGCATGTCTGTTTGTATTGGCCGGAGCGAAACGCATTTCCAGCGGGAGGGAATTTATCTTGTCGAAGGGGACACGTGGGAGGGAATGGGGGGGGGGGGGGAAGGGAAGGAAGGGAGGGAGAGAAGGGAGGGAATGGGAAGGAAGGGAGGGAGAGAAGGGAAGGAAGGGAAGGGAAGGAAGGAAGGGAGGGAGAGAAGGGAATGGGGGAGAGAAGGGGAAGGAGGGAGAGAAGGGAGGAAGGGAAGGGAAGGGAAGGAAGGGAGGGAGAGAAGGAGGGAAGGGGGAGGAAGGGAGGAAGGGAGGGAGAGAAGGCGAAGGGAGAGAGGGAGAAGGGGGGGAGGGAGAGAAGGGAAGGAAGGGAAGAGAAGGGAAGGAAGGGAGGAGGGAAGAAGGGAGGGAGAGAAGGGAGGGAATGGGGAAGGGAAGAAGGGAAGGAAGGGAGGGAGAGAAGGGAAGAGGGAAGGAGGAAGGGAAGGAAGGGAGGAGAAGGGAGGGAATGGGGGAGGAAGGGAATGGAAGGGGGGAGAGAAGGGAAGGAAGGGAAGGAGGGAAGGGAAGGAAGGGAGGGAGAGAAGGGAGGGAATGGGGGGGAGAGAGGAAGGGGAGGGAGAGAAGGGAGGGAGGGAGGGAGAAGGGAAGGAAGGGAGGGAGAGAAGGGAGGGAATGGGGGGGAGAGAGGGAAGGAAGGAGGGAGAGGGGAGGGAATGGGGGGGAGAGAAGGGAAGGAAGGAAGGGAGAAGGGAGGAGAGGGAGGGAGG
>NW_020869144.1:115811-128311 GCF_003789085.1 Penaeus vannamei
GTGGTGGCGTGGGGAAGTGGGGGCGTGCGGGCGTGAGGGAGTTGAGGGCTGGGGGGCCGTGGGGGCGTGGGGGCGTGAGGGCATGAGGGCGTGAGGGCGTGGGTGCTTTAAATGGTCTGCTTCTATATGGTGAGCGTTGGTATGAATCAGCTTGCGTTCATGTATGTATAGATGTATACGTACATACTCACACGCACACTTATAGATAGATAGACAGGAGAGGGAGTAAGAGAGAGAGAGGAAGTGGGCGGGAGGGAGGATTACGGAGAGTTGGAGAGAGAGAGGGGGAGGGAAAGAGAGAGAGAGGGGAGGGAAAGAAGGGAAGAGAGAGAGAGAGGAGAGAGAGAGAGAAGAGAGAGAGAGAGAGAGAGAAACCCTTACTCCTCTCCTCTCTTCTTCTTCTTCTTCTTCCTCATTCTCTCCTCCCTCCTCCTCCCCTCTCGCTCCCCCTCCCCCTCCTCCTCCCTCCTCCATCCTCCTCCTCCTCCTCCCTCCCCTCCTCCTCCCCTCCTCCTCTCCTCCTCCTCTCCTCCTCCCCACTCCCCCCCCCC
Source organism: Penaeus vannamei (assembly GCF_003789085.1). Lineage (NCBI taxonomy): Eukaryota > Metazoa > Arthropoda > Malacostraca > Decapoda > Penaeidae > Penaeus > Penaeus vannamei. The sequence continues at coordinate 116,363 of NW_020869144.1, forward strand.
TCCTGCCTCCCGACCTCCTCCTCCTCCTCCTCCTCCTCTCTCCTCTCCTCCTCCTCTCCTCCTCCTCCCCTCCTCCTCTCCTCCCCCTCCTCCTCCTCCTCCCCTCCCCCTCCTCTCCTCCCCCTCCTCTCCTCCTCCCTCCTCTCCTCCCTCCCCCCCCTCCTCCCCTCCCCTCCTCCCCCTCCCCCTCCCCTCCTCCTCCTCCTTCCCCTCCTCCCCCCTGCCTCCCCCTCCTCCTCCTCCTCCTCCCCTCCTCCTCTGCCCCGCCCCTCCTCCTCCTCCTCTCCTCCTCCCCTCCCCTCCTCCTCCTCCTCCTCCTCCTCGCTCCTCCTCCCCTCCCCTCCTCCTCCTCCTCCTCCTCCTCTCCTCCTCCTCCTCCTCACCCTCCTCCTGCCTCTCCTCCCCCTCCCCCTCCTCCTCCTCCTCCTCCTCCTCCCCCTCCCCTCCTCTCCTCTCCCCCCTCCTCCTCCTCCCTCCCCTCCTCACTCCCCCTCCTCCTCCCCTCCCTCCTCCTCCTCCTCCTCCTCCTCCTCCTCCTCCTCCCTCCTCCCTCCCTCCTACTCCCCACGCTCCTCCTCTCCTCATCCCTCTCTCCTCCTCACTTCCTCCTCCCCCTCCCCCTCCTCCCCTCCTGCCCTCCTCCTCTCCTCCTCCTCCCCCTTCCTCTCCCCCTCCCCGCCCCCCTCCTCCTCCTCCTCCTCCTCCTCCTCCTCTCCTCTCCCCTCCCCCCCTCCCGCTCTCCTACCCGCCTCCTCCCTCCTCTCCTCCTCCTACCTCCTCACGCTCCTCCTCCTCCCCCCTTCTCCTCCCCTCCTCCTCCTCCTCCATCCCTCCCTCTCATCCCTCTCCTCCCCCCTCTCCCCTCCTCCTACCTCTCCCTCCCCTCCTCTCTCACTCCTCCTCGCTCATTCCTCCCTCCTCCTCCTCTTCCACTCCTCCTCCTCTACCCCGTCCGCTCCTCGCCCCTCACTCCCCCCCCTCCTCCTCCTCCTTCCCCTCTCTCCTCCTCGCCTTCCACTCCCTCCTCCTCTCCTCCTTCCCCTCTCCTCCTCTCCTCTCGCACCTCTCCTCCTCCCGTCCCCTCTACCTCCTGCCCTTCCTCCTCCCTCCCTCACTCCTACCTCTCACTCTCCTCCTCCCTCGTCCTTCCCGTCACTCCCGCCTCGCTACCTACCTCCTCCTCTCCATCGCCTCCATCCTCACCCTGCCCCCTCCTCCCTCACCCCTCCTAGCCCCTCCTCCTACTCATACTCCTCTCCTGCCCCACCCTCCCCCTCCCCTCACTCCTTACCTCCTCACTCCTCCTCCCGCCTCGCCCTCCCCTCCTCCTCCTCCTCCCTCCCTCCTCCTCTCCTCCTCCTCCTCGCCCCTCCCCCTCCTCCTCCTCTCTTCTCCTCCTGCCCCTCCCTCCCTCCTCCTCCTCCCTCCTCCTCCCTCCTTCACTCCTCTCCTCCCCTCCCCCACTCCCCTCCTCACATCCCTCCTTCCTCCTCCTCCGTCCTCGCTCCTGCCTCCCCTCCCCTCCCCCTCCTTCCTCCTTCCCCTCCTCACCCCCTCCCCTCCTCTCCTCTTCCCCTCCTCCTCCTCCTCCTCCCCCTCCTGCCTCCTTCTCCTCCTCCTCCTGCCCCTCCCCCTCCTGCTGCCTTCCCCTCCTCCCCTCCTCCCCTCCCCTCCCCTACCCTCCCCCCCCCTCCCCCTCCTCCTCCCTCCCTCCCTCCCTCCCTCGCCTCCTGCCCTCCCTCCCCTCCTCCTCCTCCCTGCCTCCACCTCCCTCCCCTCCCTCCCTCCTCCTCCTCACCCTCCTCCTTCCTCCTCCTCCTCCTGCCCTGCCTCCTCTCCTCCTCCTCCCTCCCTCTCCCCCTCCTCCCGCTCCTCCTCCTCTCCTCCCCCTCCTCCTCCTCCTCCACCTCCTCCCCTCGCCTCTCCTCCCCTCACCCTCCTCCTCCCCTCTCCTCCTCCTTCCTCCTCCTCCTCCTCCCCCTCCCCCGATCCCCTCCCCTCCTCCTCCTCATCCTGCACTCGCTCCTCCACCTCCCCCTCCCCTCTCCTGCCTTCCCCTCCTCCTCCCCCTCCCCTCCTCCTCCACCTTCCCTCACCTCCTCCTCCTCTCCCCTCACTCCTCCTCCTCCTCCTCCCCTTCCCTCCCCCTCACCCCTCCTCCTCGCTCCTCCTCCTCCTGCCTCCTCCTCCCCCTCCCCCTCCCCCTCCCCCTCCCCTCCATCCTCCCTCCTTCCCTCCCTCCCTCCCTCCCCCGCTCACCTCCTCCTTCCTCCTCACTCGCTGCCTCCTCACTCCCTCCCTCCCTCCCTCCCTCCTGCCTCCCCTCCTCCTCTCCTCCCTCCTCCTCCTCCCCCTCCTCCTCCTCCCCTCCCCCTCCCCTCCTACCTCCCCTGCCCCCTCTCCTGCGCCCCTCCCCCTCCTCCTCCTCCTGTCCTCCTCCCTCCCCTCCCCTCCTCCTCCTCTCCCGCCTCCTCCTCCATCCCCCTGCCTCCCATCCTCACTCACTCCTCCATCACTCTCCCCCTCCCCCTCCCTCCTCCTCCTCCTCCCTCCTCCTCTAACCTCCCCCTGCTCCCTCCTCCTCCTCGCTGCTCTCACTCCTCCTCCCCCTCCTCCCCCTCCTCCTCCCCCCAAACTCAGAACAATGATTGCTGCCGGCTCCGCGTGCCTGTCACTCGCGCCGAGAATCGCTAACTTCCGCCTCTGGGTCGACGGTCACTTTTCAGGAATGCGGGAGCGCCTGCGAAGAAATTATTCTCTTCTCTCTCTCCTCTCTTCATCTCTCTCTCTCTCTCTCCTCGTCTCTCTTCATTCGTCTCTCGTGCATCTCTCATCGTCCTCTCTCTCTCTCTCTTTCTCTCTCGTCTCTTCTCTCATCTGCTGCTCGTCGTCTCTCGTCTGCTCATCTCTCATCTCTCTCCATTCGTCTCACGCCCCACCCGAACACCCTCCACTCCCGTCCTTCTCTCGTCCCTCTTTCCTCTCGTCTCGGTCTCTCTCGATCTCTCTCTCTCTCCTCCGTCTCCGTCTCTCGTCGTCTCTCGTCTCGTCTCTCTCTCATCATCTCCTCTCCGTCGTGTCTTCTTCCTCTCTCTCTTCATCTCCTACTCTTCTCTCTCGTTCTTCCCTCTGCTTCTCCTTCTCTCTCTCTCTCGCTCTCCCTCTCTCTCTCTCTGCTCTCTCCCTCCGCTCTCGTTCTCGTCTCTCTCTCTCGCTCTCCTCTCTCTCTCTCTACCTCGACACACAACTCAGCTTCTCCTCTCTCTCTCTTTCTCGCTCTCTCTCTCCCGTCTCTCTCTCTCTCTCTCCTCTCTCTTCTTCTCTCTCTCTCTCTCTCTTCTCTCTCCCTCTCGTCTCTCTCTCTCTCTCTCTCTCACACACNCCCGCCCTTCTCTCTCCTCCCAGCACCCTCATCTCCCGCCCTCTTCTCTCCTCCCAGCAATCCTCATCTCCGCCCTCCTCTCTCCTCCCAGCATTCCTTCATCTCCCGGCCCCCTTTTTTTTTTTTCTTTTTCTTTTTTTTTTTTTCCTCCTTCCCAGCATTCCTTATCTCCCGCCCTCTCTCTCCTCCCAGCCATCCTCCATCTTCCCGCCCTCTCTCTCCTCCCAGCAACCCTTCATTCTCCCGCCCTTCTCTCCTCCCAGCATCCTCATCTCCCCGCCCTCTCTTCTCCTCCCCAGCATCCCTCATCTCCCGCCCTCCTCTCTCCTCCCAGCATCCTCATCTCCCGCCCTCTCTCTCCTCCCAGCATCCTCATCTCCCGCCCTCTCTCTCCTCCCAGCATCCTCATCTTCCCGCCCTCTCTCTCCTCCCAGCATCCTCATCTCCCAGCCCTCTCTCTCCTCCCAGCATCCTCATCTCCCCCCCCTCTCTCTCCTCCCGCATCCTCATCTCCCGCCCTCTCTCTCCTCCCAGCATCTCATCTCCCGCCCTTTCTCTCCTCCCAGCACCCTCATCTCCGCCCTCTCTCCTCCCAGCATCCTCATCTCCGCCCTCTCTCTCCTCCCAGCATCTCCCGCCTCTCTCTCTCCTCCCAGCATCCTCATCTCCCGCCCTCTCTCTCCTCCCAGCATCCTCAATCTCCCGCCTCTCTTCCTCCAGCAATCCTCATCTCCCGCCCTCTCTCTCCTTCCCGCTCCCCTCCTCTCTCTTCCTCCAGCACTCATCTCCCGCCTCTCTCTCCTCCCAGCATCCTCATCTCCCCGCCCTCTCTCTCCTCCCAGCATCCTATCTTCCCGCCCTCTCTCTCTCCCAGCACTCCTTCATCTCCCGTCCGCTCTCTCCTCCTCCCAGCATCCTCATTTCTCCCGCCCTCTCTCTCCTCCCAGCATCCTCATCTCCCGCCCTCTTCTCCTCCAAGCATTCCCATCCTCATCTCCCGCCCTCTCTCTCCTCCAGCAATCCTCATCTCCCGCCCTCTCTTCTCCCAGCCATCCTCATCTCCCGCCCTCTCTCCTCCCAGCATCCTCATCTCCCGCCCTCTCTCCTCCAGTCATCCTCATCTCCCGCCCTCTCTCCTCCCAGCATCCCTCATCTCCCGCCCTCCTCTCCCCAGCACCCTCATCTCCCGCCCTCTCTCCTCCCAGCATCCTCATCTCCCGCCCTCTCTCCTCCCAGCATCCTACCTCCCGCCCTTCTCTCCTCCCAGCACCTCATCTCCCGCCCTCTCTCTCCCAGCATCCTCATCTCCCGCCCCTCTTCCTCCAGCATCTCCCGCCCTCTCTCCTCCAGCATCCTCATCCCCGCCCTTCTCCTCCGCATCTCATCTCCCGCCCCTCTTCTCCTCCCAGCATCCTCATCTCCCCCGCCCTCTCTCCTCCCCAGCATCTCATCTCCCGCCCTCTCCTCCTCCCAGCATCCTCATCTCCGCCCTCTCTCCCCAGCATCTCTCATCCTCATCCCGCCCTCTCTCCTCCCAGCACCCTCATCTCCCGCCCTCTCTCCTCCCAGGCATCCTCATCTCCCGGCCCTCTCTTCTCCTCCGCAGCAACCCTATCTCCCGCCCCTCTCTCTCCTCCAAAGCATCCTCACCTCCCCCCGCCCTTTCCTCGATAATTCCCTGGCCGAAGCTGGATGTGAGCTGACGCGCGGCTGACGACACTCCAGCTGACCTCACCTCTCCGACGTCAGAAGGCAGTGACTCGCGGAAGGCAACGGAGAAAACCTCGTAATCATCCGAATGAGTGAGTTTCCTCTCCCTCCTCTCTCTCTCTCTCTCTCTTCTCTCTCTTCTCTCTCTCTCTCTCTCTCTCTCTCTCTCTCTCTCTCTCTCTCTCTCTCTCCTCTCTCTCTCTCTCTCTCTTTCTCTTTCTTTCTCTTTCTTTCTTTCTTTCTCAATCTCTTTCTTTCCTTTCTTTCTTTCTCCTTCTTCCGTCTTCTCTCTCTCTCCTTCCTTCTCTGTCTCTTCTCTCTCAGATGCTTTCTCTCTCTTCTCTCTCTCTCTCTCTCTACTTCTCTCTCTTTCTCTCTCTTTCTCTCTCTCTCTCTCTATTTACGTCTCTCCTCTTTCTCTTTTTCTTGTGCTGTTCTTTTTCCGCGTCTGTCCTTCTCTCCCGCGTGAAATAGAATTTCTCTTCCGTCTCTCGTCTTCTCTATCTTCTCCTGTTCCTTCTGGTTCCCCATTCGTCTCTTCCTTTCCCCCTTCCCCCTCCATTCACTTCCTTCCTTCCCTTATCTCCTTTCCCACCTTCCAATATCTCTCCCCACTCCCCCCCCCCCCCTTCTTTCTCTCTCCTTTCTCCAACTCTCCTCCTTCTCTCTCTTTCCAACGTCCAAACGAAAGGGAGAAAAGATTCTTTACGTAGGTTCTTTACTCTCTTCGATCCTTTTGACCTTCCTTTCTCCTTTCTTCCTTCGTTTTCTTTTTGTGTCTCGACTAATGCAGGAGAGGGGAAAGAGAAGGAAGAAGAGGAAGAGGAGGAGAGGAGGAGGAAGGAGGGAGGAAGAGAGGAGGAGGCGGGAGGAGGGGAGGAGAAAAAGAGAAAAAGAAAAAAAGAAAAAGAAGGAGAAGGGAAAGAAGAGAGGAAAGGCAGAGGAAGAGGAGGAGGAGAAGGTAGAGGAAGTTGGTGGAGATAAAGAAGAGGAAGAAGAAAAATGAGAAGGAGAAGAAGAGAAGAAAGAAAGAAAAGAAGGAAAAGAGGCGAATGTTAAGTCGTATCATTACCATAAGCAGCGTCGTGTTATATGAAGAAAATGTCGTAAATATTTCCTCGGGATCTTTCGCTTTCGTCTTATGCCCCTTCTCCCCTCTTCCTCTTTCCTCTCTCCCCTCTCCCCTCTCTATCATCTCTCCTTTCTACCCCCTCCCCTCTCCCCCCTTCTCTATCATTTCCCCTCTCCCCCTCTCTATTACCTCCCTATCTCTCCCTTTCTGTCTCCCTCCCCCTCTCCCCTTTCCCTTTCATCTATCCCCCCTCTTCCAATTTTCTATCAATTCCCCTCTTACCTCTCTACCCCACCCCTCTCAACCTTTCTATCCTCCCTTCTCCCCTTCTCTATATCTTCTTCTCTATCAATTTCACTCTTTCCCTCTATCTCCCTCTTCCAATTTCTATCAATTCCCTCTTCACCTCTCTATCCCCTTCCTCTCTCTCTTTCTATCCCCTCCCTTCTCTTCCTCTTTCTTTCTTCCCTCTCCCCTCCACCCAGCTCCAACTAACGCCGTCGTCCATACAGATTTTTTTTTTCTTTTCTTTTGGGAGAAGGGAGGAAGAAGAAAGAAAAAAAAAGAAAAAAAGAAAATGGGAAAAAAAGAGAGAATACCGGTTGATCAAAGCTCCAGATAAGAGCGTTGGCATTGATTTTCACGCCCATCAGAGTCTAAGCTTGGGACAGGCTGTAACCCCCGCCCACACGCCCTCGACACTCTCTCCTCCTCCTCCTCCCTCCTCCGTTTCTTCTTCTTCTTTCTCTTCCTTCTTCATTTTTTTTTCTTCTCCTTTTCTTCCTCACCCACTTCCTTCTTCTCCTCCACCTCCTTCTTCTCCGCCTCCTCTTCTTCCTGCTCCTCTCTCTCCTCCTGCTCCTCCACCTCTTCTTCTTCTTTCTCCTCTCCTCTTCTTCCTCCCCCTCCCCTCCACCCCTCTCCCTCCTTCTCCTCCTCCTCCTCCTCCTCCCCCCCCCTTCACCTTTCCTCCTTGCTCCACGCCCTTTCATTTTTGTGTCTGTTAATTCCTTATCACGTGATCGATTGCAGTTGAAATCTCCAATTTCTCCATTTTTTATGTGACAAAATATTGTGGCATGAGGATCCTCTCTCTTTTATTTTGCCTTTTCTAAAAATAGATTTATGATCTGCGTACGTAAATATTTTTTTCTCCCACCTTGAACATTAATGATTCGAATTCATATGTTTATTTATAGATCGATAATCGAAATATAATTCACACACACACACACACACCTTCCTTTGACATTTCATCATCAAAGAGGAGGAGAGAGAGAAGAGAAATTATTTTTTTTAAGAAACACGACAAAACACCAAAGGAAAAAAGAAATTGATAAAAAAAGGAAGAAATATATAAACACAGGGAGGAGAACTCGTGGTCAAAGAAGTCTTGAAATCTGACCAGTCTTATATATCGTGGTCGATCGTTTAGGCTCTCCCTCAGTGCGGATGGCGAGGGAGGGAGAGAGGGAGGGGAAGGTGGAGAAGGAGAGGGGAGGGAGACGGAGAGAGGGAGAGGGAGGAGGGAGAGGAGAAGGGAGGAGGGGGGAGGGGAGTGACGGAGAGAAGGGAGAGAGAGGAGAGAGAGGGAGGGGAAGATGGAGAAGAGAGGGGAGGAGCTGACGGACAGATGGAGAAGGAGAGGCGGAGGGAGAGGGTGAAAAGAAGAGAGAGAGAGAGAGAGAGAGAGAGAGAGAGAGAGAGAGAGAGAGTAGAGAGAGAGAGAGAGAGAGAGGTGAAAAGATCTCCAACAGGGAATCCCCACTGGAAGATTTCTCTACAGGATTTCGAAGTGAAGAAAAGAGAGAAAGAAATAGATAGAGAGAGAGAGAGAAGAGAAAAGAAGAGAAAGGAAGAGGAGATAAGAAGGGGAACCAGTTAAACAAATAAAGCATCAGAACAGACCTAAACAGCATCCAAATCTGTAGAAGAAAAAAGTAAAAAATGTAATTTACAGGATCCTTGACAGCTACATATATATATATATATATATATATATATATTATATATATATATATATATATATATATATACACATAAAAACAATCAACAATAATAATAATCATTAACTACTATATTATAGCAGCAACAGTAATAACGATAGTAATAACACTAAACAATAACCACAATAATAACAAAAAACTTCAATTTCAAAAAAAAAAGAAAAATCAGAAAGAAAACCCCGAGACCACTGGCGCAAACAGGTCAAGGTATCGACACAACAAATGGTACAACGGAACAAACGGAGACAAAGGAACAAGGAAACAATGAGGCGGGACGGAGGGAACGGTGGAACAACACCTCTGAGGAGACTGGAGGGAGGGAGGGAGGGAGGAGGGGAGGAGAAGGAAGGAGGGGGGAGGGAGTAAGGAAGGAGGGGAGAGAGGGAAAGGAGGGAGGGAAGAGGGATAGAGGAGAGGGAAGGGAGGGAGGGAGGATGAAAGGAGGGGGAGAGGGAGGGAGTAAGGAGGAAGGGGAGGAGGGAAGGGATGAAGGAGGGGGAGAGGAAGGAGGAGAGGGAAGGAGGGGAAGAGGGGAAGGAGGGAGGAGAGGGATGAAGGAGAGATGGAGGGAGGTAGAGAGGGAAGAGAAGGAAGAAGGAGGGAGGGAGGGATGGAGGGCAAGAGAAGGAAGGAGGGAGGGCAAGAACACGCGATTTTTAGATTAAAAGCTTACACGTTGCGGTGGGTTTTGGTTTTCGAGTTTTGGATTTTTCTTTCCTTTTCTCTCGTCTCCCGTTCGTTCTCGTCCTCTTTATTCTCTTTCTCTATTTCTTTATTCCTTTCTCGCCTTGTCTGCTGGACGATTCTCTCTGTCTCTGTCTCTCTCTCTCTCTCTCTCTCTCTCTCTCTCTCTCTCTCTCTCTCTTTCTCTCTCTCTCTCTCATTCCCTCCTTCCATCCCTCTTCCTCATCCTCGCATTCTTGAAAGGAGACAAAAAGGAAGAAAGAAAAAAAGTCATGAAATCCTACCATAGTTTTTTTTCTTCTTCTTCTTTTTCTCTTTTTACTTTTTTTTATTTCTCTTTTTACCTCTTTTTTTTAAATTCTTCTTTATTTGTTGAAAGAAGGTTATTTGTCGAGTCTCCGGATTAAGTTTCGTCTTCGCCTCCCTTTGTATCTATTTCCCAATCTCAAGTAATGCATATTGGAAGCAGAATTTGCATGTTCTCGAGCTTAGATCGCGAAGGAAAGCACACAAGCCGAAGCAATTATTCAAACTCCGGGTATGTTAAGTGTGTGTGTGTGTGTGTGTTGTGTGTGTGTGTGTGTGTGTGTGTGTGTGTGTGTGTGTGTTGTTGTGTGTGTGTGTGTGTGTGTGTGTGTGTGTGTGTGTTGTGTGAGAGAGAGAGAGAGAGAGAGAGAGAGAGAGAGAGAGAGAGAGAGAGAGAGAGAGAGAGAGAGAGAGAGAGAGAGAGAGAGAGAGAAAGAGAGAGAAGAAGGGGTGATGAGAGAGAATGAGAGAGAGAGGGATGAGGAGAGGAGAAATAGAGATAGAATGAGAGAGAGAAAGAGAGAGAGAGAATGAGAAATAGACAGAATGAGAGAGAGAGAGAGAGAGAGAAGCGAAACGAGAGCGAGAGAAAGAGAGCATCTGTTACGTGTGCATTATATATGCGTGTATGCGCGTCTATGTCTGTTTATGTATGTACATGTGTGCCTGCAGCCGTGTGTGTTTATCCACGTTGACTCCGAACAGGAATCGGAGCGCGGGTGTGACGAGGGACGCCCCCCCCCCCCCCCCCCTTCGCCCCCCCGCCGCGCCTCGCGTCACTGGCACCGCTTGGCACACCTCACACGGCGGGCCACACCGCTCGTGACACCCGCGGGCATGTGTGGCACTGAGGGGAGGGCACGGGAGGGAATGGGGAGGGGGCTGAGGGAGGGAAGGGAGTTTAGGGAGAGGAGGGGAAAAGGAGAGAGATGAGAAAGGGAAGGGAGGGAAAGGGGAGGGAAAGGAGGGAAAAAGAGGAAAGGAGGAGGAGGGGAAAGGGAAGGGAAAGGTTAGTAGAGGAAGGAAAGGGAAGGGAAGAGGAGGGGAGAGAGGAGAGAAAAGGAAGGGTAAGGAAGGGAAGAGGAAAGGAGGGAAGAGGAGAGGATTGTAGAGGAGAGAAAAGGAAGGGTAAGGAGGGGAAGAGGAAAGGGAGGGAAGAGGAGAGGAGGGGAGGGAGAGGAGAGGAAAAGGAAGGGTAAGGAGGGAAGAGGAGGTGGTAAGGAGGGGAGGGGAGGGGAGAGGAGGGAGGGAGAGGAGAGGAAGGAGGGTAAGGAGGGAAGAGGAGGGGGTGGTAGGAGGAGGAGGGGAGAGGAAAAGGAAGGGTGAGCAAGAGACTTCCCATTGCTAGCAAATGAATGGTAAATTGTTCACTAAAAAAAGGGAGAACATTCACTACGCGCAAAAAAGATCCCGGAAAACAGTCATATAAGCTTCCCCCCTCTTCTCTACCTCTCTCCCCCATCCCCCCTCCTTCCATCCCTCTTTCTTCTTCCCCCTTTTACCCCTCTCCCTTTTCTCTTTCCCCCTCCGCCTATCCTCCTTTCCCCATCCCTTCAACTCTTCTCCCGTCGTGTTCTTTTTTCCCCTTATCTCTTTTCCCCCCTCCCTTCTCCTTTTCTCCCCTCACCCCTCACCCTTCCTTTGATTCCCCTTCCCTCCCTTCTTCCCTCCCTCTCCCCCCTTTCTCCCTCATCCCTCCCCTTCCTTCCATTCCCCTTCCTCTAACCTCACCCCTTCCTTCTTCCTCTCCCCCTTCCCCCCCCTCCCCTCCGCCCACCCAAAACAAACCCACACGAAGAGTCCCCTACATCCCCCGGTAGAGCCCCCGGTGAGGGAGTCCCCGGTGTAGTTCCCCGGTGAGTCCCCCGGTGGAGTCCCCGGTGGTCGACGCAAAACCCACGGAAGTGCGGACTATCACGACTAATGGGAAATGGGTTCGACGAGACACCGACATTGGGGGTGGGGGGTACTCGATGGGGATAGGGGGGGAGGGGTGGTGGGGGGTACTCAATGGGGGTAGGGGGGAAAGGGGTGAGAGAGTTAAGGGGAAGGGGGTGAGGGAGGAGAGGGGAGGGGTGAGGGAGGTAAGGAGGGAGGGGTGAGGGAGGAAAGGGGGAAGGGGGTAGGGAGGAAAGGAGGGAGGGGTGAGGAAGAAAGGGGGAGGGGAGTGAAGGAAGGAGGTTGGTGGGTAAGGGAGGAAAGGGAGATGAAATGGACAAGAGCGGGTGGGAGGGGGGGGGGGTGGGAATTAAGGAGGGGAGGTAGATGCGAGAATCTGGAAAGGGAAGGTGAAGGGGGGAGGGAGCCTTAAGGGGAGAGGAGAGGAGAGGGGGGGGGGGAAAGGAGTTCGGGTATGTCGGTACTAAGGAGGGGAGGGGAGGAAGAGGGGGGGGTGGGGGGGGCCAGTCGGCAGAAGATCTACGGATTCACTCTATCGGGGTTCTGTTGGGTATAGGGGGGGGGGAGAGGGGGAAGGGAAGGGTGTTGGGTGGGAGGGGTAGGAGGGGGAGGAGGGACAGGTTGTATCATAGCAGGATGTACTTGAATGTACTTACTTACCTACAGAGAGATCTTACGCCGCGGTAAAAAAAAAGAAAAAAGAAAATGAGAAAAGCATTTTTACCGTCTCAATCCGACCAAAATAGTGGGAAATCCGACGACTGTCAATGGCGAGCGGAGGTGTTTGCGCTACGGATCAGACGCTAACTATTAGCGGCCTGTTAGCGGTGTTTGCTACAGTAGCGACATCTGCCTGCTGAGCGGAGCGGGCGACAGACAGCATCGGGTGT
>NW_020869144.1:133311-150811 GCF_003789085.1 Penaeus vannamei
ATTACCAAGTCAGAGGTTGATAGATCGATTTTTTTTTTTTTTTTTTTTTTTTGCATTTAATTAAAGACTTGATCCAAGTCAAATATAATCCTTATCAAATCTCTAATCAATGGAATTATAAAACGCCTCAAGTCATTCAAATGAAACACGAATGTCGACTCGAACGCGCGTGAAGCGGCATGATAATAACCCCCGTCAGGAAAAGAACAGACGTAAGGTCGGAAATCCCTCTATGGGTTAATTGGATCTTGGGCCTTACCGACGGCGGGCCTTTATCTCCTTGATGGACGGCAGCTGTGTCAGGTTGCCCATAGTCCTAATTTCCATAGTAATCACTAATTTGCATGGACCAGGTGATGTCATTCGTTGCCATGGGGGTCTTGAGGGGAGGGGTGGGTGGGGGGGTGGGGGAGGAGGGGGGGGGGGAAGGGGTTCGTGGGGAGGAGGGGGGGGAAGGAGGGGGAGGGGGGAGGGGGGAGGGGGTTCGTGGGGAAGGAGGAGGAGGGAGGGAGGGGGTGGGAAGGAGGGGAGGGGAGGGAGGAGGGGAGGGAGGAGGGGAGGGAGGGAGGGGGTTCGATGGGGGAGGAGGGGGAGGGGAGGGAGGGGATGGGGAAGGAGGGGAGGGGAGGAGGGGTCGAGGGGAAGGAGGGGGGGGGAGGGGGTGGGGAGGGGGAGGGGAAGGAGGGGTGGGGAGGGAGGGGTATCATGGAAGGAGGGGGAGGGGAGGGGGGGCTCTGGGGAAGGAGGGGGAGGGAGGGAGGGGCGGAGGGAGGGGTCTCGTGGGGAGGGTGGGGGAGGGGAGTGGGAGGATGGGGGAGGAGGGGGGGTGGGGAGGGTGGGGGCAGGGGTCCATGGGGCAAGGATGGGGAATGGGAGACAAGGTAGGAGGAGCAACGAAAAATAACAATCGATATACAAAATTGAAAATGTATCCGTAAATGTCTTTCTTCTTTTTTATTATTATTTTACAATTCTTCCTCGGTTCCCTTTTGTGTGTAACGTATTATGGCGAAACTGTTGTGATCTGTACAAGTCACACAAGGTTTAAGCGTAAAATCTATAGGGGATTGTGACACACCGTGAGACAGCCGGTTGGTGATGACAGCCTTTCAGAACACAAGGCTGGACAGGAATAAACGATGTATTTCTTTTTTTTTACCTTTTTAACACTACGAGAAGAGAAATACAATAGAAAATCTACATGTATTTCTAGAGAACTTCAAAATCGACACTGAAACCTATTTCCCTTTTCGAAATTCATAAGCGTGAGTGAATAACACACTGAACCCTATTTCCCTTTTCGAAATTCATAAGCGTGAGTGAATAACACACTGAACTCCCTTTTCGAAATTCATAAGCGTGAGTGAATAACACACTGAAACTCATTTCACTTTTCGAAATTCATGAGCGTGAGTGAATAACACACTGAACCCTATTTCCCTTTTCGAAATTCATAAGCGTGAGTGAATAACACACTGAACCCTATTTCCCTTTTCGAAATTCATGAGCGTGAGTGAATAACACACTGAATTCATAAGCGTGAGTGAATAACACACTGAACCCTATTTCACTTTTCGAAATTCATAAGCGTGATGAAAACACACTGAACCCTATTTCACTTTTCGAAATTCATAAGCGTGAGTGAATAACACACTGAACCCTATTTCCCTTTTCGAAATTCATGAGCGTGAGTGAATAACACACTGAACCCTATTTCGCTTTTCGAAATTCATAAGCGTGAGTGAATAACACACTGAACCCTATTTCCCTTTTCGAAATTCATAAGCGTGAATGAATAACACACTGAACCCTATTTCCCTTTTCGAAATTCATAAGCGTGAGTGAATAACACACTGAACCCTATTTCCCTTTTCGAAATTCATAAGCGTGAGTGAATAACACACTGAAAATATTTCCCTTTTCGAAATTCATAAGCGTGAGTGAATAACACACTGAAACCTATTTCCCTTTTCGAAATTCATAAACGTGAACGAAATTCATAAACGTGAATGAATTAACACACTGAAAATATTTCCCTTTTCGAAATTCATAAGCGTGAATGAATAATCTAGCGTATATGTGTTTACAGACCTATGTTCTACGGCTGTATTGTGCGCTGTGAAACACGTCAAAAGAGAACCCCCATCGGCCTTGTTTGCGGTGTGTCAACAAGTCTACGGGTTTTTCACTCCCGGTTTCACCTCCCGTTTATTATGGTCACGCGTCGTAATGGAGAGACTGTAATAACAGTGACCAAAATTCATTTAGGTGATTATTATGAAAAGCAAGAGTAACAGTAATGGCCCCGCAGTGGAGAATTAAATGTGATTAAGCGTCAATTATGTCTGTTATCTGTTACTAATCTAACACTGAAATAGAAATAGGGTTCACAGAATATTAATGATAATGATAAAACTCAAAAGTTCCGTTCACGTACAAAAATCGCCCACTTAGGTCTTAAGAAGATCCTAATCAGTGTCAGGATGGCATTCCTACGGCACATGACAGAGAGTCAAGGGGGTGACACCTTCGAATTATAATCTAATATACCCCCCCCTCCACCCTCTCCCCACCCCCCTAAGGTCTAACAGTTGAAGGCTATTCTCACGGTTTGTGAAATCTCTCTTTTCCTCTCTCTCCTTCTCTCGTCTTTCTCTTCATTTCTATGCCTATAATCGTCTTCTGTGTGTTGTCTAGTTATTTTTCTATGTATATATGTCTTTTTTTATCTATATAACATGTCCAGCCATTTATCTGTATATCTCTTCTCTCTATTTCTCTCTCTTGTCTCTCTCTATCTTTCTCTCTCAATCCTCTCTCTCTCTCTCTCTCTCTCTCTCTCTCTCTCTCTCTCTCTCTCTCTCTCTCTCTCTCTCTCTCTCTCTCTCTCTCTCTCTCTCTCTCTCCTCTCTCTCTCTCTCTCTCTCATCTCTCTCTCTCTCTCTCTCTCTCTCTCTCTCTCTCTCTCTCTCTCTCTCTCTCTTCTCTCTTTAGCTTGCTCTCTTGTGTGTGTGTGACGGATCTCCTACGATCACTCCCCCCCCTCCCCCCTCCTCCGCAATCCAAGCCAGTAGGTTATTTTCCTCATAATATTATGTTATTTTGTACTCAACGTTCGTCACAGCCATGCCTGACCCCTCCTCTTATTCTCTCTCTGTCTGTCTGTCTGTCTTTCTCCCCCCTCCCTCTCTCTCTCTCTCTCTGTCTGTCTGTGTCTGTCTCTTCTTCTCTGTCTCTGTCTCTGTCTCTGTCTCTGTCTCTGTCTCTCTCTCTCTCTCTCTCTCTCTCTCTCTCTCTCTCTCTCTCTCTCCTCTCTCTCTCTCTCTCTCTCTCTCTCTCCTCTCTCTCTCTCTCTTCTCTCTCTCTCTCTCTCTCTCTCTCTCTCCTCTCTCTCTCTCTCTCTCTCTCTCTCTCTCTCTCTCTCTCTCTCTCTCTCTCTCTCTGTTTGTTATGTTTCAAAATAGCCTCCATTCCTGTAGCTGCCTAGGACTAGAGAGCCAAGGAAGTTATCCGTTCTTAGAATTATAATTAAAATACGCGAATGATTTCTTCTACCTGGAAAAAAGATGTAGATTAAAGTATATTAAATGACAAATGGATATATTAGGTATCATTTAAGCAGTATTCACCTCCCGCATATCAACAATAACAATGAAATACGTTGCCACAAATTTTGGCTCAAATCTTACACCAGATCGAATCTCCAGCGGGCGGCAAGCGACAATCGACCTTCCGCGCGGGGTCGCTACGGTCGGTAATCGCCCGCCACGCGCCGCACAAATAAATAAAAGCCGAAGTTCTAGGGACTCTAGGATAAGTGGGCGGAGCTACGGCCCCCGGCAGGTGTGTTTGTAATTTATGCACCTTGACTACTAGCCAATGGGAGCGCATGTGATTGTAATCAGCTTATCATATTCCCATTCATGAGTAAAGGCGCCACGCACTTATGACTCGGCGTGGCGGGAGCGGGGCTGCGTTCGGCCGCTCGTCCGACGGCGCCGCTCGGGTCGCCTCGCGTTCCTTCGCTTCCTCTCGCCGGCGTCTGTCCGCCGTGCGCGCCGCCGCCCTGGAGGAGGGCCGGGGACGAGGCCGAGGCGCTGGCGGCAGGTAAGCAAGCGGAAAAACTCGAGGGAGAGAGGCGGCGGGGTGGAGGAGGCTCCGCGGCCGGGGGTTGGGAGTCGCCGCGTCGGCCGGAGGAGGAGAGTGGTGCTTGGGGTGTCACGTGACTCAGGTGGGCGGGGCCTGGGCTTGTTCGCTCCGCCCACAGTGTCAATCACGCCGACAGTTGCCGCATGGTTGGTAATTTCCTTCGCCGGGGCTCGAGGGCGTTCGGCGGTGCTTGCGTGGGCTGGAACAGTAACTCATGGCGGACGGCTACTTGCCTCCGCCGCCGCCGCCGCCGCCGCCGCCGCCGTCTGCCTCGCCCGCCGCCGCGAAGGGGGAGGGCGAGGGGAGGAGGGATCGATGGAGGGGGAAGATGGCAGAAATAGGGGCAAAATGAGAGAGAGAAAGAGGGGGGTGGCAAGAGTGAGCGAGGGAAATATGCAGATAGACAGAGAGAGAGAGAGAGAGAGAGACACGGACAGACAAACAGACATTGAATTCCACGAGAGGAAGAGAAAAAAGAAGAACAACAAAAAACTCAAACAAACAAGACAGTTACAGCAAAGGGGAATGCCACACACAGACGACTTACACAACAAAACAAGGAAAACACAAACATGAAAAAAAAAAAGAAGATCGAGACAGAGAGAGAACGCCGAAATTTTTTTCCCTCCGCCCGCCATGACATCATCAACAGAAGCCAAGTTGATATCAAGATATTACTCCGATCCGAAGCCTATAATGCATGTCATTGTTGCGTGCACGTGTAGCAACATGGCCAACATGCCTAAATTATGACTTCATTGATAGGCGAGATTTTTAGCCTTCGCTCTCGGGTGTGGCGGCGGCGAAGGGGGGAGAGGGGGGGGGGGAGGGAAATAGGGAGGGAAGGAGGGGAAGGAGGGAATAGAGGGAGGAAGGAGGGAAGGGAGGGGATAGAGGAGAGGGAGGAAGAGGGGAGATAGAGGAGGGAGGAGGGGAGATAGATAGGGAGGAGATGGGAGAGGGAGGAAGGAGGGGGATAAGAGGGAGGAAGGAGGGGGAGAAGAGGAGGGAAGGAGGGGGAGATAGAGGAGGGAAAAGAGGGGGAAGATTAAGGGAGGAAGGAGGGGGGGCGGGGATGGGACGAGACAGAGAGAGAGGAGAATGGAGACAGACACACAAATAGACACGGGAAAAAAAATAGAGCAGACAGACATACAGAAAACAGACGTATAAAAGCAGTACAGACATATGCACAGAATAGATAGACAGACCAAATAGATAACACAGACACAGGCAAATAACAGTATAGAAGAAATAACAGAGAGAGAGAGAGAGAGAGAACGAGAAAGAAGAGAGAGAGAGAGAGAGAGAGGAGAGGAGAGCAGAGCCGACGAGAGAGAGAGAGAGAGAGAGAGAGAGAGAGAGAGAGAAGAGGAGAGAGAGAGAGAGAGAGAGAGAAGAGAGAGAGAGAACGAAAGGCAACGACAGAAGAATCACAAAACTCACAAAGACATCCCCACACCCCACACACAGACACAATACGAAACATACGCACACGCGAGCCCATGTGTGCAAGCGTATATGTGTGTGTACGTATCCGCGTGTTCCGTCTCTGTGTACGTAAGAGCCGCCAGCAAAGCGCACATCACGACAGCGTCTAGGTAGCGAAGTCCTTGTTTACATATGACGTCACGAGACCCGCCGTCATTTGTGCACGTCACCTATCTACGTTATCTCCCCCCCCACACCCTGCCCTCCCCTCCCCCACCCCTGCCCTCCCCTCCCCCCACCCTGCCTTCCCCTCCCCCACCCTGCCCTCCCTCCCCCTTAATGGTCAAAGGTGTTTAAGTCAGATTTCAAAATGTCTCCGTCATTTTTTTATCACTTTTATTTTATTTATATATACAAAGTGATATTACTTATTATAAAGGAGGGAATATAACTGGATATATTTAAAACGAGTGATATGTACAATTTAATCATTATCTATTTTATCATAATAGTCACAATAATCATGGTGATTATAAAATAAAAGAATTTGATGACATAATAAATCTTAAAGACAATAAAGATGACAATAATATAGCCAAAAAACTCTTTTAAAAACGCAATTAATTCCTAGATTTAAAAAATATATATATCAACGGCAATAAAACTAGGAAATATAGAGAATTGGCATAAGTCCTACGAGGGATCGGTTAAAAGATAAGGAGAGATATGGAATTCTATCAGGATCTGTATTAAAACGGTATAAATGGATGTGCTGGCAACGTAGACCCAAAGTGGCCAAGACCTGGAGGCGCGAGAGGAGGTAGCGAGGGGAGGGGAGGGATAAGGCGNGTCACGTGCCGCCCACTCGTCACTCCGACGGCGATGATGAATGAGATTTGGCGCGATACAAAAGTCATTCGCCGTCGCCTACGTTTCGCGCTCGTCGCCATCTTGGGTGGGCGGGAAGAGGCGGGGAATCGTGCGCTCTTCTTGGTTTCTTTGTTTTCTTTGTTTTTCTCTGTTTGTTTTATTCTTTTCACCTTCTCCTTTTTAGCCTCATTTATTCTTACTGCCTTTGGTTTTTCTCTGCTTTACTTTCATATCATTATTACTGCTCACATTTTCACAGTGATTGAGTGCCTTTTTTGTTATTATTATTATCATCATCATATGTATTGTCATTATTATTATTTCGATATTATTATGGTAATTATAATCATCATTATTATTATTACTACCATTATCACTGTTATTTATATTATAATTACCATTATCATGATCACTATCTTTATTACTATGATCATTACCATTACTGTCATCATCATTATTATTATAATTAACATTAATCTTATCATCATTTTATTATTATCTTTATTATCACCATCATTTCTATCATTGTGGTCTATGTTATCATTATTATCATTACTGTTTTTTATTATCATTATCTTGACTATCACGGTTATTATGTCTAATCATCTTTGTTACTGTTGCTATCATTGTAGACATTGTATTTGTATCATCAGTATCAGTATTAGTGGTGATATAGTTCTTATTGTTATCATTTATATTATTGCTATTTATATCATCATAATCATTATTGTTATTATTATTATCATCATCATCATTACATTATCATTATTATTATTATCATTATTATTAGTTATTATTATTATTATTACTATTATTTGTGTAGTTGTTGCTGTTATCATTATCATTATCATCATTATCATTACATTATCATTATTACTATTATCATTATTATTGTTGTTGTTGTTGTTATCAATATCATCATCTTCCTTATCATCAATAATTATCACTACTATTATTACTATTGCTATTATTACTTACTATTATTATCATCATCATGATCACCATCATTATCATTCTAATCACTATAGCTATCATTTTCATCCTTCTATCTTTCCCTACTCTTCGTCTTCTCTTTGTTGTTGTTGCTTTATCCTTTTTATCCTTCGTTTTGTTGTTGTTGCTTTATCCTTTTTATCCTTCGTTTTGTTGTTGTTGCTTTATCCTTTTGCTTCTTACTATTCTTATAATTTTTCATCTCATTCCGTCATCCGTTCATGTTTCTTTGTCTGCCGTTATTTTTCTCTCTCTTATTCTCTTTCTCACCCATTCTTTTCTATTTCTCCAGCGCCTCGCCTGCTACACCCGTTATTCATTTTCAGTTATCTTTTCCTCCCTTTCGGCTCCTACTTCTCTCTTCTTCTTAATCTTGTACTATCCATATCATTTCTCTTCTGTTTCCTCTATCCTCTTCTCTTTATCTACTTCTTTTCGCTCCCTTCTTCCACCTTTTATTTATCTATTCATGTATCTTCCAAATCAAATGTAAATCCAAAATTCCAAGTAATTTTGTTGAGAGAAATACATAAAATGATTTTCCTGCAACTGATTAATTAGATAGATTGACTGCATAAAGGTAATTAGCTCTTACCTGTTAACTTTCGAAGAACTGAATACACTAATGTTATTTACTTATCTCAGTCAATCAATTAGATTAGGCTTATGATTATAATAACGATATCGTTGATAATCCCAGATATGAGGATGGCAAAAATAACGATAGCGATAATGATACTGAAATTAATAAGGTTTATAGTAATTTAAACGACAATGATATATTTACAATTATTGAAATTAATAATGGTTATAGTAATCTGGACGACAGTGATATTCTTACAATTATTGTTATAACTCTGAGTAAAGCTATTGACTGAAGTGTTATATTTTCGTTTTAAAATCCTTAGATAAAGTTGCAGGGAAAACGAAGGGAAAAATCCTAGCTGCCCTACAACGCCAGCAAGACGAAGGTTATCTATATTCAAATCGCGGCCGTTAGCGCCTCTGCGTCTCCCCTGCGCCCCCTCGCCCCGCCCATCTCACCGTCTCCCTGTCCCCCGTCTCCTGTCTCCCTATTTCCGTCTCCTGTCTCCCCGCCTCCCTGTCTCCCTATTTCACGTCTCTCTGTCATCCGTCTCCCTATTTCCACGTCTCCCTATCTCCCCGCCTCCCTGTCTCCCAGTCTCCCCGTCTCTCTGTCTCCCCGTCTCCCCGTCTCTCTGTCTCCCCGTCTCCCTATCTCACTGTCTTCCTGTTTCCCCCATCTCCCCTTTTCCCTGTTCCCAACTCCTCTTTTCCCTATCTCCATTTTCCCAGTCTCCCCTTCTCCTTGTCTCCCCATTTACCCGTTTCCCAATCTCCCTATTTCCCTGTCTCCCCCTCTCCCCGTCTGCCGCAGTTCGTCTCTTTCTTCGTGTCTTTTGCGTTGGTTGGGGTGGGGGAGGAAGAGAGGGGAGGGTAGGAGGAAGGAGAGGACTAGGAGGGGAAAGGACCAGGACGGGAGGGGTGGAGAGAGGAAGGGAGGGGGGCGGTGCAGAGAGGGATGGAGAGAGGTCGGGAGGGAGAAGGGTAGGAAAGGGAAGGAAACATAGATATGTACAGGAAAGGAGAGGTTGACGAGAAGAGGTGTTGGTTGGGGAGGAGGGATGGAGCGATTGCAGCAGAGGAAGTGAAGGGAGGGGGGGGGGGTTGATGGAGTGATGGAAGTGATTTATGAGGAGGGGGAAGGAGGGCTAGATATTGGTTATCTATTTTTGTTCTATGTTGTCACTCTCTCTATATCCATATATCTATCCATTTGTCTATCTCCTTAGCTCTCTCTCTCTCGTCTCTTCGGCTTACTGTGCAAATGTTTCTCCAACGACATTACACAATATGCAATGTCGACCTCCCTCCCAGCGCCCCAGTCGAGAGGGTGATCTTGACCATCTCGTAAACAGTTTTCCGCCCCTTCTCTTCTGCTGCGAGATGTGGTTGGTCGCCGTCCTCCGTGGGCGACTGCGTTGCCAATGCACGAGGCGTCTTGCTCTCATAAGGAGTTAGGAGTTGGAAATTCTAATGGTAGGACGTCATACCATAGCCATACCGGTACGTTTACTGCTATCGATCTCTCATTTTGTTCCCCTAATGTCATTTTAGAATTTAATTGGCGGGCAATACCAGATTTACATAGAAGTGGTATTTTTCCTATTATTATTACATCTGAAAAAGTTAATCCACAGATTTACCTTCCTCGCTGGCGCTTAGATAAAGCAGATTGTCAGCTCTTTACAGAGCTCTGTTCTACAGACCGTTCTATTGAAGAATTTGATAGCTCTGATGAGGCGACAATATCTGTTACTGATGTGATACATTTAACTGCTGTTTCATCCGTCTCAAAACTATCAGGCCATTTTCCCAGACGCCCTGTTCCCTGGTGGACCCTGAGTGTCCATCGGCTGTGAAGGCCAAACGATTGCCTTCTCCCGCCTCCGCCGAAATCGGGGGAAACTCCGAAGGGAGGAATTCCAAGACTCTTGCTCGGCGAGTCTTGAAGGAGACAAGGAGCGCGTCACGGGAGACCTGTGTTTCGACTTTCACATGAAAGGCTCCTCAAAGGAAAATATCTGGGAAATTTACTGCCCATCCCCCACTTCCTGTAAAACCACACACTGCTGTCTGCGCCTGATCCTGCAGAGGAAGCTGAAGTTCTAGCAGATCAGTTTGCTCGTCCAGAGCAGGACCCTACATCGCCTTCTGCACATAACCGTCGACACTCAGAATCTCGTGGCATAAACTTGACCTCTGGGGTGAATCTTGTAATGCCCCTTTCTCTGCGTATGACCTCCAGGTGGCACTAAGACATTGTGACGACTCTTCTCCAGGTCATGGTGGCCTACTCCTCTTTACGCCGCCCGTGCCAACAAACGGAGGCGGCGTTGGAAGGGCTGCCATCTTATAGTCATTGTCTAACAAGAGCTGGCGTACTGGTGAATGCCCATCTTTGCACTCTGAGGACTATTGTCCCATCTCGCTGGCATCTTGCGCTTCCAAGACGTTGGGAAAGATGGCAAACATTCACATTATGCGGCACTTAGAAAAAGGCCATTGCCCAACTCCAGTGCAACATGGCTTTAGAGAGAGGCGTTCTACCCGCAGATGCCCTATTGATTATTATTGTTTTCGTTATTGTTATAGTTATCACCATTATTACTGTTTTTATTGTTATTACTATTATTATCATTATTATATTATTATTACTATATTATTATCATTACTATATTATTATCATTATTATCATCATTATTATTACTATTACTCTTATCATGGCCATTATGATTATCATTATTATTATTGTTGTTGTTATTTTTATTATCATTATCATTAATATCATCATTGTTATTATTATTACAATTATCATCTTTATCAATAATATTATCATCATCATCATAATTCTTCTTCGTATCTTTGTTATTGTCATCATTAATAATACAATCATTGCTGTATGATCCTTCTCATTATAATCATCACTGTTATTATCACTTATCTTCAGCTGACATGATGCAAAACCATAATAAAATCGAAAGTAGTAAAATATTTCCAGCGGCGCCGACGCGTGACACTTCCACGCTCGGCGTCGTGAGGCTCGAACCCACGGCCGCTGGCGCCGAGTCGGAGGCGGAACCTCTGGGCTGCGAGGGTGGGTTAGGAGTAATTTGGGAAAAGCGTTTACTTCAATTACTTGCTCTCCTAATTCATGAGTTATCATGATACTCCCTCGTGGCCCGATTGGGAGATTTTGCTTGATAGTGCAAAGGCATTAAAGAGATCGGCGTGAGAACTCCCTGTCACTCTGGCTGGCTCCTGACTCATTACTGTGTTACCGCGGAACATCTGAGGTGCGGCGGGCATCGTCCTTCCTTCTTTATGGGATGGCTCTTGGGTCATTCTTCTCTTCTCTCGCGCCCCAATCCGTCAGTTCTGTTCCATACTGTTTATTGCGCCAGAGAGGAATGCTTCGGCTGCTCTCCTTTGCGTGAGAACGCCTGTCACTGTGATGGCTTCCGAGATTCGTTTCTTATGGAGTTATTCGTTTGTAATTGAGCGAAATCTCTGCTTGCTCTCTCTCTCTCTCTCTCTCTCTCTCTCTCTCTCTCTCTCTCTCTCTCTCTCTCCTCTCTCTCTCTCTCTCTCTCTCTCTCTCTCTCTCTCTCTCTCTCTCTCTCATAAGTATTAGAATTAGTATCATTATTATGATTATTATTTTTTCTTATTCCACTATTGTCACCATTATTATTTTCATTATCATTATTCTTATCATTACTATCACCATTATTACCATTGTTATTATTATTACTATCATTATTACTATTATCATTATTATCATTATCATTATCATTGTTACCATCACTATCATTACCATTATTATTAATATCATTATTATTATCATAGTCATTGTTATTGTTGTAGTTGTTCCTGTTGTTGATGATGATCATATTATTATTATTATTATTATTATTATTATCATTATTATTATTATTATTATTATTATTATATTATATCATTATCATTATTATTATTATCATTATCATTATCATTATTAGCATCATTATTACTACTTTCATGATTATTATCATTATGATAAGTATTGCTTCATCAGCCAAAGGGATAATCCCTTTTGCTGATGAAGTAATACTTATCAGAATGATAATTTCATTATCTTCATTGTTATCTTTGGTAGCATAAGTTTGTTGGTTTGTTGGTTGGTTAGCAGTATAACTCCCAAACAGATTTTTACCAGAGGTGCGTCTTAGCCCAACTTAGATGCCATTAAACTTTGGTGGGGATTCAGATCATGATCGGAATCCAGGATTTTTTTTTTTTTTTTTTTAAGGATTCATTGGCATTGCGAGACAAGGAAACACTGACGCCACCAGTGTGCTTGAGAAAGAGGTGGTTTTAGTGAAATTCTTCAAGTGTGAATATCCATATTGCATCAGTGACCCTGTTGCCTTGGCGAAGGTGTGGGTTCTCTGACATGCTTCAAGTTGTCATCAGCATCCTTTTTATGACCTTCATTATCATTATCACTATTGTTATCCTTATCATCATCATCACAACATCATCATCATCATCATCATTACTATTTGTTTCAATCACTAATGTTATTATCATTATTGTTATTATCATTTATTTGATTACTGTCACCATTATTATTGTTATTATTATTATTACTATTATTATTATTATTATTATTACTATTATTATTATCATTATCATTATTGTTATTAATATCATCATTATCATTGCTGTTGCAGTTGCTGTTGTGTTGTATTTATTATCATTACTATTATTGTTATTACTATTATTACTATTATCACTATCTTCCTTGTTTGTTTGTTGTTGTTGTTGTTTTATTTCTATTATTTTAATCATTATCATTATTTGCTATTATTATCATTGTTATCATTATAGTTGATGATATTATTCTTTTTCTTCTTATTTTTTTTCTTATTATTAGTAACATTATTATTACTATAATTATTATCATCATTTCTCTTACTATTATTTTTGTCACCATTATTATCATTGTTACTATCATTATCATAATTATCATTGTTATGATCACTGCTATTTTATCTTGAGCTGACAGGATATCAATATTATTATCATTTTTATTATCATTATCATTACTAGTATTACCATTATCATTATCAACGTCAATTACTATTACCATTTTTAGTATTAGTATTATTGGCATTGGCATTATCTTTATTACTATTATCATTTTTCTCATCATCATTAATATGATTATCATTATTGTTATGATTTTTGTTATATCGAGCATCAATGTTATCATTACTTATCTTGAACTGATGTAAAAAAAAATATACATATATTTATATATAAGAAATTCGAATATAGTAAAATTGGAGAAAAGGAGTATATTAATATCATAACTTCCTCCTTATGTGACGGTTGTTAGGCTTTATTTTCCTCTCTTGTAGCCGAATCGGCCGGTTCTGTTCGATGATATGCGTTGCGAGAGCGAGAAATGCCTCCGTTGCTTGCCTTTGTGAAGTGACTGAAGGGGCTGAGGTGAGAACCGTCCTGGTGCGTGGCCTGAGGTTCGCTTCTGATGAGTCATGCGTGTGGTATTGAAGGAAATCTCTCTCTTCCTCGTTCTCCCTCTCTCTTTTCCTCTTTCTCTGTCTCTGTCTGTCTCTCTCATTCTCTCTCTCTCTCTCTCTCTCTCTCTCTCTCTCTCTCTCTCTCTCTCTCTCTCTCTCTCTCTCTTTCTCTTTCTCTTTCTCTTTCTCTCTCTCACTCTCACTCTCACTCTCACTCTCACTCTCACTCTCTCACTCTCACTCTCACACTCACTCTCTCACTCTCTCTCACTCTCACTCTCACTCTCTCTCTCTCTCTCGCAACCTATTTTTCGTTTTCTTTACCTCCCCCCTTCCATTCTTTCGTTCTGTCAGATTATTTAACGTTTTAGTCGCAATAGACCGGAAAATGGGTTTTGGAAAGAGATGCGCAAATATGGTTATAATCATTATCTTTGCTAATAGCATTATTATCAAATTGGTATTGTCATAATTATCATTATCCTTACTGTTATTAGTATCATTATTTTGCTATCGTTATTTGCATTGTGATAATAAAATACTGATTATTATTATTTATAATTTGTGTAGGTGTTTTTTTTATTATTATCCTCATTATTATTACTGTTATCATTAGTATTATTATTTTTATCATTCTTCTTATTACTATTATTATTATTATTATCATTATTATTATCATAATCATCATCATTCTTATTATTGTTTTATATTATTATTGTTATTATTTTCATTATTATTATTATCATTATTATTATCATTAATATCATAATTTCTTTGATTTTAATCGTCAGTATCATTATCATTACTATTGTTGTAATTATCACTATTATCATCATAATTATCATTATCATCGTCATTATCATCATTCCCATTACTATTATAGTAATTATTAGTTATTGTCATCATCATTATTATCACTATTATCATTATTTTTATTACTATGATCATCATTTCTATCATCATCATTTATATTATTATCATTATCATTGTCATTGTTGTCCTTATTATTGTTATCAGTATCATTATTATCATTATTACTTTTATTATTACTATCACTTTCAATATTACAATCATTATCATTATCATTACAGTCGTTATTATCATAATTATCTTTATTATCACCATCATCATTCTTCTCCTCTTTATCTTTTTATTGTTATTATTATTAGCAGTAGCAATACTAACAATTATTACTACTATTACTATCATTATCATTATCACCATTATCATTAGTTATTACTATCATTGTTATTGATATTTTTATCATCATTATTGTTATGATTATTATCTTTATCAATATGATTATTATTGTTATCATTATCATCAACATTATCATGATCATCATAATGATCATTATCATAATTAAGATTAATATCACTATCATTATTATCATAATTGTTATCTTCATGATTGTTATTATCATTGTTACTCTTATTATCATTATTATTATATTATCACCTATATTATTATTATCATTGTTATAGTTATTTTATCATTATTATCATTATCATTACAATCATCAATAAGATCATTATTGTTATTATCATTATTACTGTTATAATTATCATAATTAATTTCATTATTATTACTGTCAATACTGTTTTTATTGTTATTGCACTTTTTCTTGTTATCATTGTTTCATGATAAAAACAAATCGAAAAAGGAACAGCTGGGATGTAATATGAAACGGGTAACAAATAATTCGTACGTGAAGAAAACGAGGGACGAAGTTGGAGAAAGCAAGAGATAATGAATATATATATATATATATATATATATATATATATATATAATATATATATATATATATATATATATATATATATTTTTTTTTTTTTTTTTTTTTTTTTTTTTTTTTTTTTTTTTTTTAAGGGATAAGAGGAGACTTCTGAAGAATAATCATTGATTTAATTTGTCCAAAGTTGCGCAGAGCGTAGCTGTTAACGAACATTACAATAATGTTATTTCTGGCGTACCCCACGGCGGTGTTCTTGGCCTTCTCGTCATTTTGTTATTGTTGATATAAAAATGATAATAATAATAATAATAATGTCTGGGGAACACTCTTACTCTCTATGCAGACCACTGCTCCTTTTGAATCTTTCCCACCGTTAGATTATAAATCTATATTGAATCCCTGAACACCTTTTGTAAGCATTAGCATGCGTTGCAAGGTTTGAGGCGGGGGACAGAACCGTGACCAAAGCGAGATTATGAGGTTCCATTACCATTCATCCCTCGCATCGTGAGCTTCAGTCGTCAAAGCGTCTTTCATTCGCTTGGCGTCAGGGTTTGTGTATCACTTATGAGAACGTGTCCGGTTTTGGGCATAATTTGTTCTCTTCGTCGGTCGCACTTAAGGGGTTTTATAGACACTTTCTCCGGTTATTTTCTGCAGTGGATAACGCTCTAATTATTCTTAAAGTAGAACAGTGTCACGGTCGGTTTGTTAGTTTGTTAAACATCTCTTGTGAAATTAATTATTTGGAACACTTTCTGCTTTCCCTGGTTTGTCTCATCCTCTACAAATCACCGAAAATGCAATTCATCCAAAGAGCCTCATTTTCTCTTGCAATGTCCATAGCCGCCGTGGCCTCCGACTTGCACATATTGCACATTATCCATAGAGGGTCACGACACGTCCTGCAGACACATCCTGCACCAACACCTCGCGGCCCGCCGTTGAGTCTTGATTGGACCACAACAGACATATCGCGACAGTGAACCCCTCCACCGCACCGCCGCCCCTAGCAAGTCCAGCCACAACACGGACAGCACCAGTCAAAGCAGATGGCTCTCACAAAGCATTCACAAAATAGTTATTATTATCATTATTATTACTGTCATAATATCTGAGTCATATCTGAGATAAAAGCCAGTAGTTGTTGCAACAGTCACAGCGTCGCATCGGAGCTCCGTATGTCACAAGCGAGTTTAATGGTAGTTGGAGCTGAAACTTTATTGTTAAACCTTGTAAATGTTATCGTGTTGTTACTGTAGAATTGCCTTCTTTGCCACAGTTAAGTTCTGGATCTTCGGTGTTGTTGGAACATCAGAGAGGAATATGTAATAAAAAAATATGATTAATAAAAGTGGGTAAAGCAGACTCCTATTTACTTGATGAGTCCGTTTATATCCCTTCTTATCTTCATTAATCTCTTTTTTTTCTACACTGCGGAGCTCTGCGTTCCTGATACCCGTCAGCTATCGCCTGTTATCTCTGCATATTTTTTCCATTTAGAATAATAACGATAATGATGATGATGATGATGAGTATAATAATGTAATATTAATAATAATAATAACAATAACAGTAACAATAGCAATAACAATAATAATAATAATAATGAAAATAATTATAATAAAAGTAATGATAATGATGATACTCATAAGGATTTATAATAATGATAATAATGCTGCTGATGATGATAATAATAGTAATGATAATAATAATAATAATAATAATTATAATAACAATGGTGATGATGATAATAATAATGGTAATGATGATGATTATTATAAGGATGATAGTATTAAGAACAATAGAGACAAAATTGATAATAACATTTATAATAATGATGATCATCATACTCATAATAATGATGGTAATTAATAATAATTATAATGATAAAATTATAACAACGGTAATGATGATTATAGTTATTATTATCATTATTATGATGATAATGATAATAATGTTTATTATAATGATGATAATAATCATAATCATGATAATGACGATATTAATAATAATGATACTAATGATAGTAATAAAAGTAAAGATAATGATGATTACAATGATGATATTCTTTTCATGATTATCATTATGATAATCATTGTTGTTTATCATGATTATATCATTATTACTGTTATTGTTGATACTGTTGCTGCTGCTGTTATCATTAGTATTAACAGATAGTGAAGAAAACCTGATACAGATGAATGCC
>NW_020869144.1:158311-160811 GCF_003789085.1 Penaeus vannamei
CATTCCTCACCTCTCCCTCCACTCTCTTCCTCTCTCCCCTTACTCTTTCCGCTCTTTCTCTCCTCATCCTTTTTCCTATCCCTTTTCTCTCTCCTTTTCCTTCTTGTTCTTTCATCTCATCCTTTCTTTTCTCCCTTTCCTCCCCCTTGCCTCTCCTTCTTTCTTCTCCCAATATCTTTGTCTTCCCCTTACATCCTACTCTCCCCTCTGTACCCCTCCCCCCTCCCCTTCCCCTTCTCCACAGTCTCATATTCTCTCCCATTTTTTACCCCTTTCCCCTTCATCTCCCTCCTTCTCCGCCCCCCCCTCCCCCCACCTCTCTCTCTAACCCTACTTCAAGTCACGTATCGAAGCAAAACCTTCCTCTCCTCGATTTCCTCCTTCGGCTCACCTGCCTCGCCAGCCTCTCAGACAAGGCGCCTAAAAGACCTTAGATACCTTTAAATACCTTTAAATATCTTTAAACATCTTTCAGTACCTTTAAATAAATATCTTTAACATCTTTCAGTACCTTTAAATGTACCTTTAAATGCCTTTGAATACATTTAGATACCTTTGAATATTTTAAAAACACTTCTGTTTTAGATACCTTGAAATACATTTAAATACTTTTGAATATCTTTAAATACATTTAGATATCTTTAAATACCGTTAAGTACCATTAATCATCTTGAAATTAATTTAAGTACCTTTAATCATTTTAGAATTATTTTAAGTACCTTTAATCATCTTAAAATTCATTTAAATACTTTGAAATATCTTTGACTACCATTAAAAACCTTGTCCTGGGGCGTCTCGGCGGCGTGGCAGAGACCTCGGCCGCCCGGCAGCCCCAGAGACAGCCAGACAGGCCACTTCAGAACTCGACTGACAGCCAACCGAGCAGACTGACAAGAGGAAACCCGACAGAAAACCAACTTGATGGATTGACAGTCAGCCTGACAGACAACCCGACAACCAAACCCGACAGCTAGATAACAACCGAACAATGCTTCCGGCCGCTGGATAGATAGAGAGCCAGATAGATAGCTTTTCTGGAGTCCGGCGGCAGGCCTAACAGCAGGTCACTTTCCCCGACAGCCGACAGAGGAGACGAGACCGTAATTGGCCCGCCCACGCCCGCCGCCGCCCTCCATTTGGATGGCGCCCACGGGGGAGGGAGGGAGGAGGGAGGGAGAGAGAGAGAGAAGAGAAGAGAGAGAGAGAGAGAGAGAGAGAGAGAGGAGAGAGAGAGAGAGAGAGAGAGTAGGAAGGAGGGAGGGAGGGAGGAGGGAGGGAGGGAGAGAGAGAGGGAAGGTAGGAAGGAGGGAGGGAAGGGAGGGGGAGGATAGGAAGGAGGAGGGTGGAAAGGAAGGGAGGGAGGGAGGAAATAGGAAGGGAGGGAAGGAAGGAGGGAGGGGGAAGGAAGAAAGGAGGGAGGTAGAGGTAGAGGAAGGGAGGAGGGAGGGAATGGAGGGGTATAGATAGGGGGAGACTCGCCTTTTAATCGGAATAGAGGGAGGGGAATGGTGGGGGGGGTACGAGATTTAGGGGAGGGGAGGAGGGTTATGCGTAGAAGGAAGCGAAAGAGCCGAAAAAGGGCGAGAGAAGGAAGAGAAAGGCAGAAGGAGGTGAGAGGGGAGAAGGAAGGGAAGACGAGGGAGGGGAGGCGAGAACAAATTAATTAAGTAATTAAATGAAGTGAGAAAGAAATGCGAAATCTTTGAATGTTGGGAGTGTCAGTATGCCTAAATTATTTTTTGTTCTTGTCGTTGCTGTTTTACTTTCATGATTATGATATCACATATATGATGCTGTATTTGTGGTGTCTGTCTGTGTTATGTGTGTTTGTGTGTGTATGTCTGTTTCTGTGTTGTGTCTGTGTTGTGTGTGTGTGTGTCTGTGTGCTGTTGTGTGTGTGTCTGTGTGTGTGTATGTGTGTGGTGGTAATAAGCAAAATTATACCTTCATAATCTGACCTACTAATCAAAAGTCTTAGAAGTTCTCAGTTTTGCCTCATTTTCCATCAATTAGATATTCCATAAGTAAGCACGACAAAGGAAAATGTCGCTAATTGTCTAAAACTTCAGAATGATGTAAAAGCTCATTTTTGACGCCCCAAGTGTGCCGAAAAGAATGGCAGAGAACGTCTTCCCCGCCACACACGTTCCTTCATAAGAAGTCTTAAGTATTTAGCTCGAACAAGACGTTTAAATCTCCATCGGTCTCTTTAATATCCTGAAACTAATGTAATCTTAAATCTCTAGTCTGACAAATACATTTTCGAAAAATATCTAAAGGCAGAATATACAGACAAATGCAAAGATTTACAACCGCTCTCTTACACGTACAAAAAAACATACACGGCGCTTGAAGTCGTGGGCGGCGGTGCTTGGCAAGGAAGACGTCGGTTTCTCCTCTGCGAGATGGCGGGCGCGGGGTCTGAGTTGCCGCGTTGGGTTTGCCTTTCTCAAGTCCGGGGGCGCAGGTTCTTACAGATGCACATACACACACTCACGCT
>NW_020869144.1:165811-175811 GCF_003789085.1 Penaeus vannamei
TGTCAGTAAGGAAGGAAATTAGATAGAACCAAGAGAAGAGAGGAGGGAGAGAGTGGGGGGGGGGCAGGAGGCAAGGGAGATGAGAGAAAGAGAAGAGAGGAAGAGGGAGGGAGAGAGAGAGAGATAGAGAGAGAGGAGGCAAGAGTGATGAGAGAGAGAGAGGAGGCAATGAAGATGAGAGAGAGAGAAACAAAATAGGCAAGGGAGATGAGAGAGAGAAAACAAAATAGGCAAGGGAGATGAGAGAGAGAGAAGTCTGAAAGAAAAAAAAGTAAGAAAGGGGGGTAGGTATAGAAAAAAAGAGAAATATATATATATCACCGATGAAGGAAACAATAGGCATCTTTGGGCCTGCTTTTCCCCATAGGCCTATAGACGAGGGAGAGATACAGAGATAGGGTTCTTTGTCCCTCTCGGCGTGGCGGTCAGAGGGAGGTTAAGATAATGATTATCGTAGGAGGAAGGAAGGGAGAAGGGACGGGGAGGAAGGGAATGAAGAAGAACGAAGAAAAATAGGAGGAGGAAGAGGAATAAATTAGGAGGAGGAGGAGAGTGAAAGGACGGGGAGGAAGGAAGTGGGAAAAAGAGCGAAGAAATACTGAAGGAGGAGGAAAAGGAATAAATTAGGAGGAGAAGGAGAGTGAAAGGACGGGGGAGGAGGAGGAGGAAGGAAGTGGGAAGAAGAACGAAGAAAAAATGAAGGAAGAAGAAGAGGAATAAATTAGGAGGACGAGGAGGCGGAGGAGAGTGAAAGGACGGGGAGGAAGAGTGGGAAAAAGAACGAAGAAAAATAGAAGGAGGAGGAAGAGGAATAAATTAGGAGGAGGAGGAGGAGAGTGAAAGGACGGGGAGGAGGAGGAGGAAGACAGGAAGTGGGAAGAAGAACGAAGAAAAATAGGAGATGGAAGAGGAATAAATTAGGAGGGGGAGAAGGAGAGTGACAGTGAGCGAAGGAAAAGGGTAAGGAAGGTGTGCGAAAGAGGAAGGAAGGATGGAGGAGAAGAAGACGGTAGGAATTAAGGCAGAAAGGGAGGAGGAGAGACGCCGGGAAGGAGGAGGAAAAGGAGGTGTAAGAGGTGGAGGAAGGAAGGAAGAAGAGGGAGGTGAAGAGAACAGAAATAAATACGGAAGAGAGAAAATAAAAGAGATATACAGAAGCCGGAAACGAAACAGGCTGACGGGAGAAAAAGGAAGAAGAGAAAGGGGATGGAAAGGAGGAGGAGAAGATGGAGAAAAACTAAAAGAAGAAGTTAAAAAAACAGGAGAGGGAAAAGGAGAAAATGGAAATAAAACTAGAAGAGGATGAGAAAAGGAGGAGAAACAGAGAGAAAGGAATAACTGGAAGAAGGCTTTCCATACACAAGCTGGAAGTAGCTGTACCTGCGACGAGGCGACATGACTGCATGACGGAGGCACGAGACCTTCTGTCATGCCGCTGAGCCGATTTCCACCGATTCTGGGAAATCTGTCCTTCTTTCTTTCTTTTTCTTTCTTTCTTCATCTTTATTCTCATGATCATTATGATTATCATTATTATCAATATCATTATATTCATCATTATTATTATTATTAATATCATCATTATTATGATTATTATCACTATTATCTTTACTATTATCATTATCATTTTCACTATTATCATTATTATTATTATCAGTATTATCATTATTGACAATATCATTGTTATAATTACTATTACTATAATTTTCATCAATGGTATTATTATTATCGCCAATACAAATATCGTTATCATTATTACTATTATCAGTATTATCATTGCTATTATTATTGTTATTATTACAGTCATTATGATTTTTGTTATCACTATTAATATCATTGTCATTACAATTATTACTATTATCATCATTATCATTATTGTCATTATCATTATCGTCATTGTCATTTTTCATTATTATATTCATTTTCATTATTATTCCTATCATTATCATTATTGTCATTACTATTATTATTATCATCGTCACCATCATTATTATTGTTATTATCATTATTATTATTATAATTTCCATTGTTGTTATTATTACTATTATTTTTATTATTGTTGTTATTGTTGTTGTTGTTGCAGTTATTGTTGTTATCATTATCATTATTATTATTGACATTGTTATCATCATCATTATTATTGTCTTTACCATCATTATTTCTACTGTTATTGTTGTCATCGCTGTCACATTCTTGCTATCATTATTGTTGTTATTATTAGTCATTAAAATTATTGGTATCATCATTTTCACCATAATCGTAGTTATTACTATTATTATTATAATCATAATTGTTATCATTATCATCATCATTATTATTATTATTATCATTATCATCATCATCATCATCATCGTTACCAATATCATCATTATTTATATTGATATTATGATTATATTTGTTATTTCTATTAATGTGTTCATCATCTTTTTTATCAT
Source organism: Penaeus vannamei (assembly GCF_003789085.1). Classification (NCBI taxonomy): domain Eukaryota; kingdom Metazoa; phylum Arthropoda; class Malacostraca; order Decapoda; family Penaeidae; genus Penaeus; species Penaeus vannamei. Next base: position 168,247 of record NW_020869144.1, read on the forward strand.
CACGATTTCTTTTATTATTGCTATTATCATTATTTTCTATTCCATTCTCATTGCTATTATCATTATATTATTATTATCATTATTATTATTATTACTGTTATAGTTATTATCATTGTTATTATTATGATTATTATCATTATCATTGATGATCATTATTACTGTTACTACTACTATTGTTTTCCCTTTTGTAATCATAATTATTATCATTATTATTATCATTACCATTATAATTACCATTACCAGTATTGTCATTGTTACTGTTTTATTATCAATGATCATTGTCACTGAATATCAAAAGTGTTGCCCGCGGTGCGTCCACGTGACTTGATGAGGCTCGAACCCGCGGCCGCTGGCGCCGAGTCGGAGCCGGAACCTCTGGGCGACGGCGGGGGTCAGGAGACGAGAGGAAAAAGGAATATTTTAATATCATACTTCCTTTCATCATTATTGTCCTGGTTAATGTCATTATTGAATTATTGTCATCATTATTACTTTTTTCATTATTTCTATTACCTTTATTATTTTCATCATCATTACTATCAGTAATGTTGCCATAATCATTATTATCAGTATCATATTTGTTATTATCATTGTCATTGATATCACTGTTATATTTTTTATTATTGTTGTTATCATTATTTTTATCATTATCTATTTCATCATTATTAGTAGTATTATCATTATTATTAGTAGTATTATCATTATCTTCACCATTGTTATGATTGTTAGTACTATAATTTCTATCATTAATACTTTTATTATTATTGTTATTCTTTTATTATTATTGTTATTTTTATAATTATTATTATCATTGTTATTATCATTATTGTTATCCTTAATATTGTTATCATTATCTTCATTATTATTAATATCCTCACCAGTAGTAGAAGTAGTATCATTATTATCATCACTATTTTTATATTAGTATTATCATTTCTGTCATTGTTACTTTTATCATTATTGTTATCACTTTTATTAGTAGCATCGTTATCATTAGTAGTAGTAGTATTGTTATTATCATCCTCATTATTATTGCTATCATTATTATCATTATTACTATAATTTTTATCATTATCATAATTATAGTCATCATCAAAATTATTATTATTATCATTAACATTATCGCTATTGTTACTATTACTATTATCCTTACTTTCTTTATATCATTATTGTTATTAATAATATCATTGTTTCTGTTTTCATCACTATTATCATCATCATTAATATTACTCTTTTGTCACTGTTATCTTTAGTGTCACTCTCATTATCCTCATTTTTCGCATAATTATCATCATCTTCACCACCATCCTCACCGGCACATGACCCAAGCCCCGCGTGCCTCTCGTCCCGAGGACAGCGCGTCGTCGCCTGGCGCCCGCGACGCGATCGCTGCCCGAGTGGCCTTGAGGCGCCTGGCCCGCGCAGACACAGCGTCTTGCCGGAATGAGGAAAGACAGAATAAACAGCAGACAAAAGGATCAGAAAGAGGCGAATGACCAAAAGGAAAATGTGATGAAGAAGGGACAAAGCAAAGACTTGCGGAGACACGTAGCATCTTGCCGGAATGAGGAAAGACGAAGGAGCAGAGAAAATACATACTGATGGAAGGGAGAAGGAATGTGAGGAGAAACAAGTAAGAAAAAATAGAAGTAAATAAGAAGGATGAAGAATGATGACACATTTGAAGAGGTATTTAAACTAAAATCAAGATTAGAAAAGATGAGGGTGAATGGGCGATAGATAGAGGAAATATGAGATATCTTGAAATATGCAACTGGAAATGAGGAGGAAATAGAGAATAGAGAACAAGATGAGAGAAGAATCGCCAACAAATACCTGATACAAAACCTATAGTACAAGATATGGCAAAAGAAAAGAAATTATGAAAAATAAAGATAGAGAAAGAGAGACAGATGGACAGGTGATCTTTAATTTACTTCAATTCTTTCATTTATTAAGTGTCATAATACAAAGTATTATACTTTACAGCCAGCAAAGCCTTTGTATTTAAATTTAATCCTTTAGGACTTATCCAGACAGACAGACGGACAGCAGGAAATCGAAACAGACTGACAGACAGACGCGGGGAGTGAGAGAGATAAAAGAAGACAGGGGAAAGTCGAAGAAAGAGAGAGAAAGTGAAAGGAATAAAAACAAAGTGAAAGAGAAATAGAGAATTAAACACAGAAAGAGAGTGAAAGCTAAAGAAATAAAGAGAGAGGGGTGGAGATGAAGACAGAAAAAAACAAGGGAACGAGAGAATAGAGACAGAAAAAAACTAGAAATACAAAGAGAGAAAGAGTGAGAGAGAGAGACAGACAGTGAGAATGAGAGAGAGAGAAAGAAAGAGAGAGACAGAGATAGTGAGAATGAGAGAGAGAGACAGAGACTGAGACTACGAGAGAGAGAGTGAGACAAAGAGAAGCATAAGAAAGCAAAATGTAATGAGAAGCGACGAGAGTGCTTGAGACAGCCTGGGGCCTAATCATAATTACTCTACTTCTGTTACCGGGTAATTGCACGGGGAGGGGGGGGGGTGACAGGGGAAGGGGAGAGGAGAGCAGGGGATAGGGAGAGGGATGGGAGGAAGGGTAGGAGGGAGGGAGGGAGAGGTGGTAAAGGAGGACGGGAAAGGGAAAATAAAGGATATCAGAGAGGAAGGGAAGGCTGAGGCGAAGGGAGAAGGGTGAAAGGGGGAGGTGGGAAGGGGGAAGGAAGAGACGACGAAGAGTAAGACGAAGAGGGGAAAGTATAATGAGAAGAAATAAACATGGAATAGGTATGGCAAGAGAACGATTGATATGGGAGGCAGATGGAGAAGAAAGGGGAAAGGGAAGAGGGGATAGGAGGGAAGGGGTTGGGAGAAGAGGAAGGGGAGAGAGGTGGAAAGAGAGAGGAAGAGAAGAGGAAATTAGGAAGGAGGAAGGAAGAGGGGCAAGGGAGAGAAGAGGGAGGTAAGAAGGTGGAAGGGGAGAGGTTATGTGGTAAGGGAGAGGGGAAGGAAGGGGATATGTGGTAAGGAAGTATGGGAGAAGAGTAATTGGAGAGGGGAAGAAGAGGGGAAGTAGCGGAGAGATGGAAGGTGGGGAAAGAGGAAAATATAATTGACGTCGGAGGAGAAACTGAAGGAGATGGAGGTAGAGGGACATAGCAGAGGACAAGGGAGGATATGGAGAGTAGAAAAATATTATAGAAGATGAGGATAGAATAAAGGAAGGGAGAAGAGGATGTTTAGATAGAGAACTGGAGGGAGAGAACAGAAAGTAGAAGTTAAGGAAGTATTAGAAGGAGATGCGAGAAAGGAAGGGAGAAATGGAGATAGATAGAAAAATAGCAGATAGATAGGTAGACAGATAACTAGATAGATATATAGATAGAGAGAGAGAGAGAGAGAGAGAGAGAGAGAGAGAGAGAGAGAGAGAGAGAGAGAGAGGAGAGAGAAGAGAGAGAGAGAGAGAGAGATGAAAAAATGAGGGATAGACAACAACGAAGAAGCAAATACGTACAAAAAAACGAACGAACAACCCCACCCCCCCCCCTCCCACCCCCACCCCTCTCCGACCCCACCCCGACCACACACACAAATTTGAAATTAATTCCGTTAACCTTTCCTTACGCATAGAAAATGGGGGATTAATTTTCACTATAAAATAAACTTGACTCAGAATAAATTTTGTGATTAATAAGAAATTCCCTTTTATCTTTAATCGGTGAGGTTGGAAGGCGTATTGCTGTGCACGCAAAGGGGCATGTGTATGTGTGCATGTGTGCGTGAATTTGGTTTGTGTGTGTGTGTTTTTATTAATGTGAGTTTACCTGCGTGTGAGTGTATTTGTGTGTTTTTGTTTGTGCGCGCGTGTGTGTGAATGTGAGTTTACCTGTAAGTGAGTGTATGTGTGTGGTGTGTTGTATGTGTGTGAGTTTACGTGTATGTGTGTGGGTGGGTGGGTGGGTGGGGGGGGTAGTTAGGTGTTTGTGCGTACATGTATCTATTCAGTGTGCTTTTACGAGTGTATGTTACAGTATGCTTATCTATGTATGTTGTGTATATATGTGTGTATGTGAGTGTGTGTGTGCACTCACTTCCCCTTCCTCCAAATGTATCCATCCAGAAAAATTAAGCAAGTAAGGGAAAGAAAACAGAAAAAAAAATAAACACACACATCCCAACATTGCAGTATCGACAGCTTCAAGATTTTGCAACAAGGAATCAGTGTAGGAGAGGAGGAGGGGAAGGGGGGGGGGAGAGGGAAGGGAAGGGGAGAGGGAAGGGGAAGGGGGGAGGAAGAAGAAGAAGAAGGGGAAAAAATGAAGATATTATTTTAGGAAACGATTCCCCCTTTTTCTTTCACCCCCCCCCCGGCCTTTCCTCCCCCCCCCTCCCTCCATACCCATCCACCCTCGTCCCTTCTTTTTTTTTTTTTTTTTTTTTTGAGAAAGAAAATTAATGAACTCGCCGGTCGATCTATTGTCAGAGGATCAGGCTCGGGGCTTAAATGGTTTTTGGAGTTATTAGAAGAAGAAAAAAGATAGATTATATATATAGAAGGTTCGTCTTTCGAAGCAAGATCGATGTTGCTTAACGGCTTTCCCGCCGCCGGTTTTCTTTGCTGTGCATTGGGGGTGGGGTGGGGGGTGGGGGGGGGCGTGCCGATTCGCAGACACAAAAGCATAAATACATACACAAGCAAAAGCGCAAACATTTACATATATACAATATGCATATATATATATATATATATATATATATATATATATATAGATAGATAGATAGATAGATAGATAGATATAGATATATATATATGTGTGTGTGTGTATGTGTGTGTGTGTGTTTCCGCGTGTCAATCCCTACATGATTTTTGTTCGTTCATCTGGTGAGACCGATTGTAAATTCGTCCTGTTCTTTCACATATTTTTAATTTTTTGACTGACAAACAGCGGTCTGAGCACATAAATGCCACCCCATTCCATCATAAAAATAGCGGACGTGCGTTCTGGTATCGTTCTCCGTTGTTTATGGAACATAATTACATGATTATCATGCAAATGTTATTGTGCATGTTGCCTGAATTTATTTCAATGGCGAGGGATGTGTTCATATGTTTGTTTTGATTTTGAACGAATTCTATCGTTGTATTTAATTTACATGACACTTGATTTATTTTATGTGAATTTACTGCTATATTTTTGGTGAATACGAATGCATTAAATTAGTAGCCGCGTGTAAACACATACATACTGCATACGCATATGTATAAATCTATGTAGAACTGTCTGTGCCTCAGTAGATGTACGTATGTGGATATGTGTGTATATATATGTGTGTGTGTGTGTGAAAATATATGTATATATATATATATATATATATATATATATATATATATTATATATATATATATAATATATATATATATATATATATATATATATATATATATATATATATATATATATATTATATATATATAATATATATACATACAAACATATATTTTATATGTATATATATATATATATATATATACATATATATATAACATATATATTCAACAAAATATACTTATACATGCATGCATACATATATACATATATATAATATAATATATATATATATATATATATATATATATATATATATATATAATATGTGTGTGTGTGTGTGTGTGTGTGTGTGTGTGTGTGTGTGTGTGTGTGTGTGTGTGTGTGTGATGTATGTGTACATAAATACATATGCATATATACCTGTATGTGTGTGTGTGTGTGTATGTACAGCATGTATAAAATGCTTCCATTGTTTTGACAGCTTTAATTTGTGGATCATAGTGACAGACCCAAGTTTCCTCCTGCGTAATTATTCTGCCAGAAAAGTCCTCCTGGTTTCCCTGGCACATGGCTGAACGAGCACTGAAGCAATGGACTCGTTCCTGCTCTCGGAAAGGTGTGGGTAGCCCGGGAACACATCAAACAGACAACTTCTGCATATCCAAATGGTCATGAATGGTTTCGTCCACGGACCCAACACTAATCCTAAGGCCGTGTCACACTTGGATTTTTTCCGCATTACTTTTCCGCTGCACCACGGAAACCGGGATCATTTTGGCTCGCGCAGGCACACTAGCGATGAGAACCACGGAAACAGTCCGACCAAAATTCTAAACACAGAAAGATGGGTTCAACCCCTGCACAGGCTCTGGCGATGATGGACGTTATTCTGGCTATGTGGCGACGATTTAATGCGAAACAACGAATGTATAATACTAAATAAGGGCGTATTCTCGCTACTCTCATCTAGTCAGCTGACGGGGGAACGTGGACACAGATGTAAACAAACAGGCGAGCAGCCAGTTACAAACTTGTATCTGTTTTTTATTCGATACAAGAGACAATTTTGCCAATTTCAAAATATTATTTACAGTTTAGACTGTCTTTTTACATCATTTTATATTATAAATACTTTTATTTACATTACTATAACGGTTATCTATTATAGCTTATCATTTGAACCATAAAAGACCACGGAAACTTGCCAGCGAAAACGATAATTATCGTTTGACTGGAATTTATCGCATTCACCCAAAATACAAGCGGTAGCGAAAAAAAAAATGGAAACGTGAAAGAACCACGGGATTTGTGCTAGTGTGACGCCCCCTTTAGGCTAGCTGACGAACAATAATAAAGATCTTACAAAATGACAGTCTCCAATTGCCGGACGGTGTCCTCAGCAATGGCAGACTGGCGTCGCCCTGGGATAGGAGCCGTTTCCACTGACTTCCGACCACACCTGAACTGGCGACGGCAATGCTGAACAACGTTATATGATGGACTTTCTCTCCATAAATTATCGAAGACCTCGCAGAACTTCCATGAGGGAAGCCGAAAAAATGAATTTATGTTGCTTTTATATCTCCAAGTTATATTCATTTAGTCTGGGTAATGTTCTTTTTAAATCTAGGCCCTGAGTTTTATATCAGAATACATTAAACGGCTCTGGGATGACGCTGGTCGAAATCACTCCTGATCCTATTTTACTTGACAGCTTATTGTGGTTTACACTCAACGTGCCTTCATATCTATGATATTTAAAGTCAATTGGCCATTTATTTATTGACCTGAATTATGGACTTCATGTTTTTTTTTTATTATTTCCTAATAATTGTCTCCGTGATACTTAGTCTGATACTAGAGAATCTGATGATTGTCTATGTAATTCTACTACAATTACATATTTTAAATTATGTTAGCTCTTAATTTTGAAATTGTAACCGTCATTTCACACAACATTGATTTATACTCAATAACATTGTTACAGGTTGATTGACTTCTTTGTTTATAGGCTTATAATGTTGATCGTTATTTACAGTTAAGTAACACTGAAGATGGGCGAAGGCAACCCGAAGCGTTTGGAAGAATTATGTTTCTGTTCTATTAACCTGAAGAAATTCAACGCCTATTTTGTCAGCCTTAAGAATGTTCTTGGCAACGTTAGTTATCAAGTTTATATGCACACACACAAACACGCACACATATGCATATATAGACATACACGCACATGCACGTATATATAT
>NW_020869144.1:190811-192576 GCF_003789085.1 Penaeus vannamei
AAAGAGAAAGGGAGAGGGAAGGAAGAGAAGAAGAGAGGGTAGAGAAAAGGAAAGAGGAAGGAGAGGAAGGAGAGGGAGGGAGAGCGAGCGAGAAGAGATGAGGATACAGGTGTATGGGGGGGGGGGGGGTCAGCAAGGGGAAAATCGGTTTTATCGGATTTTTTTTCTTATTTTCTCTTTTTTTCATTCAAGGTTCTGTGACTTTTACGAGGCTATTTCCACAATTTTCTTCCCAATAACAATAATACTAACAACAGTGATGAAGATAGCAATGGCAATATTAAAGATTATTGCATTAATAAAAATAAATATAATAAAATCAATCGTGGTAGAAATAACATTAACATTAATATGAATTATAACAATGACGGTGATGATAATGATTATCATTATGATTATCATTGTTATTTCAAAAATAACAATAATGATAATAATAGTCATTATGATAATGATAATTATGAAAATTATAACAATTTTAGGTAATGCAAACCACCACAACAACAACAATGACTGTAATATTAGTGATAATATTAATGATAATAACTAAATAATGACAATGATGACAATCATTATAATAACAATAATGATAATAAAAATTATAATAGCAATAACAATAATATAATAACGCTAATATCTATAATAATAATAATAGTAGTAGTAGCTAAATAATAATAATGATAATGATAATAATAATGATGATAATGATAATAATGATTAATGATAGCAGTAGTAGCCTAATAATAATAATCACCATCATGATAATGATAATGAAGATAATGATAATAATGATTATACTAATACTAATGATAATACCAATGATGATGATAAAAAAATAATGATGTCAATAATAATAATAATAGTAATAATAATGATAATAATAATGATGACAGTAATACTACTACAACGACTAATAATAATAATGATGATGATAATAATGACTAGAAGCACAGAGAGCGCATACCTCCGCCAAGGCGATGGGGTCACTGATGCAATAAAGAATATTCACACAAAGAATTACATTATCACCTCTTTCTCAAGTAAACAGGTGACGTCCGAGTTCCTATTGTCTAGAGTGCAGCGCTGACATCAAAATGGATTTTTTTTTTTTTTTCTTTTTTTTTTAAACACTTTCCATGTGAAGTGATGAAGAATAGTATGCTCCTTTTCCGCTGTTCTTTCCGAGACATAGTGTAGAATGCTTTGATTTTGAATTGATTTTTGTAACTTGGAGTCGTGTAGGATACGATGGTTTGATATGGAACACCAACATTACGTTATTGCAGTTCAGAAACACATGTCTGAGCGCATTCAATAAGTAGGCATGAAGATAACAATTAATCAAAAGAAACGCGTCGACATAACGCTTTGGCGGCCGTAGTGAGGGGAAGATCCACTGAAACTAAGGATGTTACAGAAATATTCCGGATCCTGATCTGGATCGCCACCAAGATTTAATGGCTTAAGACCAAAGCCTATATACGTATATAGTCTTTGGTTAAGAAAATAAAATTAATCTGTATAAATCTTTTGAGTTATCCTGCTAACCGACCAACAAACGAACAAACAGACCTAACCAACGCTACAAAAACAGCCTTTTGGCAGAGGTAATAAGTTGATAATAATTATGATAATATCAATGATAATAATGATCACCATCATAATGATAGTAATAACAGTATTCTTTTTTATGATTAAAATATGATTATTGTAATGAATAATGGTAATTTTGGTAAAAGAATAATGGCACTTTTCTTTCTCTTCCTCA
>NW_020869145.1:0-10000 GCF_003789085.1 Penaeus vannamei
CCCCCCATACCCCATGCCCCATACCCTCCCTACCTCCTCGAACGCCCCTGAGTTATACTCGACGCGGAAATGATAAAACTCGTTCCCTTTTTTTCACGCTAATATACGCGCTCCTGAACGGGAGGGAAAAAGGGTCGCCGTTTTCAGGTCGTAAAATCAACAGGAAGGAGGGGGAAAGGGAGAGGGAGGAGAAAGGGAGGGAGAAGAGGGGAGGGAGATATGGAGGGAGGGAGGGAGGAGGGGTGACGAAAGTAAAAATCATCATAAAATGGTTTAAAAAAAAAAGTAACAAATAAAAGGAGACACTCTCTTCGGCGCCCTTCTAGCCAGGCCCATTTTCGCCCCCCCCACCTCCTTCTGCCCCCCCACCCCCTCCACCCCCGTCAACCCCAGCTCACGCCGACACCGACTGCGAAAAAGACCGACAGCAAACACCACCCGACCGACTGCCTAGTAATTGACACCGCCCCGAAAGGAGAGGGAGCTAGAGGCGAGAGAGAGGAGAAAGACGAGAGAGAGAGAGAGAGAGAGAGAGAGAGAGAGAGAGAGAGAGAGAGAGAGAGAAGAGAGAGAGAAGAGAGAGAGAGAGAGAGAGGAGAGAGTGAGAAGAGAGAGAGAAGAGAGAAGAGAGAGAGAGAGAGAGAGAGGAGAGAGAGAGAGGAGAGAGAGAGAGAGAGAGAGAGAGAGAGAGAGAGAGAGAGAGAGAGAGAGAGAGAGAAGAGAGAGAGAGAGAGAGAGAGAGAGAGAGAGAGAGAGAGAGAGAGAGAGAGGAGAGAGAGAGAGAGAGAGAGAGAGGGGGGGGGCACCATCAAACCATCAACGCCCAGAGGTAATAAACATAACACTCCACAATCAAACACAAAGTCGCAAGGAGGAAGATGATGACGATGATGATGGAGACGAAGAGGATGAGGATAAATGAGAAGGCAAGGGAGAAGAGGATGAAGCGAAAGATGATAAAGGAAAGGAAACGGGAGAAGAGGAAGGAGATGATTATGATGAAGGGGCAAAAAAGGAGGAAGAAGAGAAAATAGATTAAGGAAAACAGAGGAAGAAGAAAGAGATGATGCAAATAAACAAAATAAAAGGAAGAAGATGAAAGAGAAGAGGAGGGGGAAGACAATGAAGAAAAGAGGAGGAAGAAAAAAGGAAGAGAGAAGAAGAAGACGAGGCAGAAGCGGTTCCTGTGACTCGACCCGCAAGACATTTTGAAAAACAAACAACGCGCCTCCTCTTAAAAATCCCCTTCCCATACCCTCTCTTCTTCTTCTCCTCCTCCTCCTCCCTCTCCCTTCTCCCTCCCCCCCACCCTCCCTTATCCTACTTTGTCACACCCTCCCTTCCCCTCCCCATCTCCCTTCTCCCTCTCCCTCCCTTCCCCCACCCTCCGTTATCCTTCCCCTCCCCATCTCCCTTCCTCTCCCCCTTTCCCTTCTCCCTTCCCCCTCTCCCTCCCCTTCCCCCACTTTCCCACCCTCCCTTCTCCCCCACTCCCCTCCCCCACACGCCCGAAAAAGCCCTCTCCAGGCCTACGGCGCCTTATCTATCGCGGCTATAGAATAGGTCACGCAGACAGCACGCCAATAAGACCTAACTTATTATCGCATTTAAGGGGTAATTAAAATTCCCCGTCAACACGAAGGAGGTGGAGGAGGGGAGGGGATGAGGAGGGGAAGGGGAGGAGGAGGAGGAGGGGGAGGTGAAGGAGGATGAGGAGGAAGAGGCTAGGTGGGTAGGGTGGGTATGGGACAGGGGGAACAGAAGAGGGGGGTAGAGGAAAACCTGGGTGGGGAGTAAGAGGAGAAGAGGAGGAAGAGGAGAACAGGAGGAGGGGGGAGGAGGACGTCTGTGAGGAGAGCCCATTTACACGTCCCTATCAGCTCCCGGCGCGGTGATGGGCGGCAGGTGGTGGAAAGTGGGCGGCGGGGTGGGGTGTGGCAGCGGTGGGAAGTGTGGGGGAAGGTGGGAAGGGGGGAAGAAGAGGGTGAGGGAGGTGGCAAGGGGAGGGTGGGTGAAGTGGAGGGGAAATGGGAGGGAGGAAGGACGGGGAAAGGAGAGGGGAGGGGAAGGTAAAGTAAGAATATAAAACAGGGTAAGGGGGAGGAGAGAGGGGAGAAAGGGGAGGGGGAAGGAGAAGGAAGAGCAGTTAAGCTAAGGAGTCGGAAGCGCGGAGAAGCCTAAAGCATAAATGATGGGCGCGGAGAGCAGGAGAAGGAAGAAGGAATAATAATGATGATCTAAACAACGACGCTGCTGATCTACGAAAAAGGGAGAGAGAGAGAGGGGACAAACAGCATTCACGAAGAAGAAATAAAAAAGGAAAGATAATAAAAAAGGAGGGAGAAAAGGAGACCATAAACCGAAAAATAAAAAAACCCAGAAGAGAGAGAGAAAAAACAACAACGAAATGCTTCAAAATGGAAAGAAAATCGAAACGAGACAGCCCAAAAAAGCCACGGCCGAAGGGGTCGCGTCTACCAACACCGCTACCGAGGCCTATTCCCCAACCCCTTCCCTCAAACCCGTCCCCTCCCCCCTACGCCCTCCAACACCCCTGAGAACCCCCCCTATACCCTCCAACACCCCCTGACAACCCTCCCCCCCTATACCCTCCAACACCCCCTGACAACCCCCCCCTACGCCCTCCTATACCCCTGACACCCCCTACAAAACCCTCACCCCTCCCCCACCCCCTACGCCCTCCTACACCCCTGACAAACCCCCCTACAAACCCCTCACCCCACCCCACCCCCCTACGCCCTCCAACACCCCCCGACAACCCCCCCTATACCCTCCAACACCCCTTGACAACCCCCCTACGAACCCCTCCCCCCTACCACCACCCCCACCCCCACCCGCCCGACGTCCTTGCATCATCGGCGAGGACGTTAAGGAGTCCGTAGATTTTGGCGCGAGGGCGTGACTCGTCCCACTGACGGCCGCCCGCAACGACGCCCGCGCCTCCCTCTCCCTCTCCCCCTCGCCCACGACCCGGAAAAAATAATAACAACAATAATCATAATCGTAATCATAACAGTAAAGTAAAATGTAAGGAGGAGGAATATAAGGGGGAGGAGGCACGAGGGGGAGAGGCAGGAGGGGGAGGAGGAATGAGGGGGAGGAGGCACGAGGGGGGGGAGGAGGAGACATTCCCGGCGGCATCTTGAGAAACAGCCGAAGGAGCATTTGCCCGACAGGACGGGATTTTTTTTTCCGGATGGGTGGAGGAGGACGGGGTGGGGGAGGGGATGGGGAAAAGAGGGGGGTAAGGGAGATAAGGGGGATGGGGAGGGGGATGGGGAGAGAGGGGTAAGGGAGAGGGGATAGGGAGAGAGGAAGAGGGGAGAGGGATGGAAGGGTGATGGGGTGGAGGGTAGATGGGTTGGAGGAATCGGGGGAGCCACGAAGCCCCCCCCCCCATCATATAGAGAAAAAAAGGTGGGGAGAGGGACGAGAGGGTATATGTTGGGGACACCATCACACAAGAGGGGGAAAAAGAGGGGAGTCCCCACCACACGGTAGGGGTGGAATAGGAAGAGAAAAGAGAGAAAGACAGGAGAGGGGGGGGGAGGTGAAGGAGGGATCGAGAAAGGAAAGGAAAGTGAGGTGAGGCAAGGAGAGGGGGAGGGGAAGGGAGGAGAGGAGAGGCGAGGAGAGGGAAGAGAGGCGAGGGGAGGAGAGGTGAGGCGAGGAGAGGGGAGGAGAGGAGGAGGGGAGAGGCTCCTTCCGAGTGAATGGCCCAGGAAATGAAGGACAGCGGCCAACGGAGGAGCGAAGAAGAACATCTCCCCTCTTCCGATGAGCGCATAAATACCACGCGAGTCCCTTGCAACTGAAGGGAAGGATGGGGATGAGGGGAGAGGGGGGTGAAGAGGGGGTGGGAGGAAGGGGGGAGGAAAGGTGGTGTGTGTGTGTGTGTGTGTGTGTGTGTGTGTGTGTGTGTGTGTGTGTGTGTGTGTGTGTGTGTGTGTGTGTGTGTGTGTGTGTGTGTGTGTGTGTGTGTGTGTGTGTGTGTGTGTGTGGTGCGTTCGTACACGCCATTCCCCATCCCTGACGAGCCGCCCGATTAACTTCCGCGATCAAGTTAACCCCCTCCCCCCTCCCCTCCCTCTCCCCCTCCCCTCCCTCGCCACATCTCTACACGCTCTCCCACAAAGAGAGAGAAAAAAGAAAAAGAAATAAAAAAAAAAAAAATGAAGTAAAAAAAAAAAAAAAATTGTTGCCGAAGCCACGTCGTGACTGGTTCCTTGCGGGTAGCGGGTAGGTCAGTGGGGAGGAGGGGGGGGGAGAGGGAGAGAGGGAGAGAGGGAGAGAGGGGAGGGAGAGGGAGAGGAGAGGAGAGAGAGGGAGGAGAGAGAGAGAGAGAGAGAGAGAGAGAGAGAGAGAGAGAGAGAGAGAGAGAGAGAGAGAGAGAGAGAGAGAGAGAGAGAGAGAGAGAGAGAGAGAGAGAAACAGAGAGAGAGAGAGCGAGCGCCCTCCCCGAGCCCTATTCCACTCTATCCCGGCGAAGCGCAGAGGAGGCCGCCCACCTCCCACCTCCCCCTTCCTTCCTCGCTCCCTTCCCTGCCTTTCGCCATCGCTGCTGCCCTTCACCTCGCGATAACGACGCCGCCGCGAGACCTGAGCTAAGCCTCCCTCCCGCCGCCCGCGAGACCACGGAGTCCGAGGGCGCGATGGACAGCGCCCTCGGGAATCTAACAGCCCAACCCCGCCCGCCCGAAGGAAACAGAAAGAATCCCGAAGGCCGCCCACGGGGGTAGCACCGCCGCCGCCGACACAAGCGCAAACCTTCTAACGGAACCCCCACCCCCACGCCACTCCCTCTCACCTCCGACCCTCTCACCCCCTCCCCCACCCTCTCCGCCCCTCACCCCCACCCCCACTCTTATCCAGCGCCGACTTCCTCTCGTTAGCCACACGCGGCACTCCTCCTACGCCCACGGACCCGCTCGGCGCCCATCGCCATTGCTCTTCGCCCTTTGGAGGAAAAAGAGGAGGGAGGGAGAGAGGGAGGAGAGGGGGAGGAAGGAGGAAGTGAGGAGGGGGAGAAGAAAGGGGAGGGAAGGAGGAGAGAAGAAAGGAGAGAGGGGGAAAGAAGGGAGGGGAAAAAGAAGAGAGAGGAAGGCGAATGTGAAACACGAAAGCAAGAGACAGACAGAGAAGAGAGAGAGAGAGAAACAGAGATGGAAGATCGGGAAGACAGGATACGAAGGGGGGGGGTGGGGGGGCGGGGTGAAGAGAGGGGAGAGGGGAAGAGGGGAGAGGGAGAGGGGGGGAGAATGAACCGCCACCGCCCTCACGCCTCGTATTCCCATATCGAGCCGCCCGCCCGCGATAACATCAGTAATATGGTATTTACGTCCCTGAAGAAGAGGCAAACAATAAGCAGCATCTCGGGGGGCGGGGGGGAGAGGGGAGAGGAGGGGCCGGGGGGTGGGGGGCCGGTCTCGACGCCCGAGGCTGAGGGAGGGGGAGTGGGGGCGTAGGGGAGGGAGAGGGGAGGGAGGGAGAGGGGGGAGAGGGGAGGGGCGTGGGGAGTAGGAGAAGGGAGGGACTTGGGGGGGTAAGGAGAAAGGTGAGAGGGAAAGGAGAGGGAAAGGCGTGGGGAAGGGGTATGGGGGTGCCAGGACGTAGGGAGAAAAGTAGGGGACGTGGGGAGGGGAGTAGGTTGGCGTGAGGACGTCGAGAGGGAAGGGGCCTAAAACAAGATGGGGAGGCTTAGGTAGGGGGTTGTTCGGCCCTTTCCCCTACGAAGGGAGAGGAAAAAGGCTATACGAGAGAAGAGGGGGGAGGAGGAGTGGAGGGGTGCGTGAGGAGGGGTGAGGGGGTTGTGTTGGCATTCGTTACGGTTGTGCAACACACGCCCCTCCATCCATAACCACCCCCATAACCTGCGCGCACAACACCCGAACGAACTACCATACAGGACGCATTCAGAATCCCTTGGTATCAGGTACCAAGGGGCGTCTTACCCTCGTTGTCTGGTAGTCTTCGCTGCCTTAGAGAAACCCTCTTAGTCCCTCCGCCGCACAACACAAACAACAACAACAACAACAACAACAACAACAACCCCCACTCCTACCTCCTCCCTCCCTCCCCCCCCTTTGTCCACGACCCTCCAACCTTCCCTTCTTCCACCCCCCCACCTCCTTCCCTCCCCCCTCCTCACAACCCTCCCTTCCCCCCCCCTTCCTTCCAATCTCATCCCGGTTATGGAAATGCCAAGCCACATTCTTCGGGAGTAACGAATAAAAAAAAAAAATAATAATAAAATAAAAAACGTGATAAAAATAGGCCCTTCTTCGATAAAAAGCGCTGGCCTTCTCTTCGCCGATTTAACAGGAATGTACGATTATAAACTTCGCAGCGTAATGAAGTAGTGCTGAGAGGGAGGGAGAGGGAGAGAGGGAAGAGAGAGGGAGGGAGAGGAGGGAGGGGAGGGAACGAGAGGGAGCGAGGGGAGGGAGGGGAAGGAAGAGAGGGGAGGGAGGGAGGGAAGGAGAGGGAGGGGAGGAGCGGGAGGGAGAGGATGGAGGGAGAGGGGAGGGGAAGGAGAAGAGGAGAGGAGGGAGAGGGAAGGAGAGAGGGGAGGGAGAGCAGGAGAGGGGAAGGGAGGGGAACCGAAGAGGGAGGGAGGGGAGGCGGAAGCGAGAGGGAGGAGGAAACGAGAGGGAAGGGAGGGGAACTGGAGGAGGAAGGGGAGGAGAGGGAGGGAGGGGGGACGATGCAGAGGGGAGGGGAGAAGGGAGGAGAAGGGGGAAGAGAGGGAGAGAGTGAGAAAGGGCGAGGGAGGGAGGGAGGAGGAGGGGAGAGGGAGGAGGGGAAGGAAGAGGGGAAGAGAGGGGAGGAGGAGTGGAGAGAGGGGAACGAGAGGGGAAGGAGGCGGGGGATAAGGGAGAGTAGGGAGGGAGGGGAACGAGAGAGGGGGGAAGGAGTAGAGGAGAAGAGGGGGAGAGAAGGGCAGGACGAGGTTGCCGAGGGAGGGAGGAGAGAGAGAGAGAGAAGAGAGAGAGAGAGAGAGAGAGAGAGAGAGAGAGAGAGAGAAGAGAGAGAGAGAGAGAGAGAGATGAGAGAGAGAGAGAGAGAGAGAGAGAGAGAGAGAGAGTGTTTTATGGCTTAGCTTGAAGACGACAAGCACGGTTATCTGAAGTAGCTCACTGACATGAATGTACAAGCTTCTATCTCAATCTTTCTATCTTTCTTCTCTCTGCCTCTCTCTGTGTGGAGAAAGATTGGAAAAAGGGGGAGGAAGGGACGAAAAGAAGGAGAAAGAGGGAAAAAAAATGAGAAGAGAAACAAGAGGGAGAAAAGAATAGGGAAAAAAATGAGGAAGAGAAGAAAAAAAAGGGAAAATGGGAGGAAGAGAAGAAACGAGGGGCCTAAAAGAAGGGAATCCAGGAAAGAAGGGAAGAAAATAACGGAAGAAAGGAAGAACAGGGAGGGAAAGCAAGAAAGGAGGGAAAAGGAAGGGAAAAGAAAGGAGAAGAGGAGCAAAGTCAAAGAAAGGAGGAGGAAGGAGGAAGACTCGATACCTCGGCCGCTCCTGCCAATCGACAACGTTAACCGGCGAAGAAACTGGCGAAGAAAGTTGGAGATCGAAGTGAGCAACGAAGCTGAATGAGAAGCTACGGGCTGGAAAGAGGACGAGGCAAGGGGCTAGGGGAGGGGGGAGGGAAGGGGGAGGAGGAAGGGGGCAGGAGGCAGGTGGGCAAGGGAATGAGGAGGAGGGGAAAAAGGGGGGAGGGGGAGGGACGCAAGCCAGGGAAGAGGGGAGGCAGGGGGCAGGGGGACAGCGGGAGGGAGGGGGGGGGGGGGAAAGGGGGAGGGGCGAAGCAGGGGAAGGGAGGCAGGGGAGGGAGGGGGAAGGGGAGGAGAAGCAGGGAAAGGGGAGCAGGGGAAGGGGGAAGGGGCAAAGAGGGAGGGGGGCAAGGAGTGAGAGGGGAGGGGAAGATTGGGGGAAAAGGAAGGGATGAGGGAAAGGGAGAAAGGGGAAGGGAGAAAGGGGAAGGGGAGGGGAGAAAGGGGAAGGGGGAGGGGAGAAAGGGGAAAGAGGGGGGATACACAAGGCTAAGAAGCTGTTGACAATTCACACTCCCCCATAACATCCCATTACTCCCCCCACCATTAACTCCCTCCCATTAACTCCACCCTAACCCACCATTATCCTCCCATTATCAGATGCCTACCATGCCTCGTCCTATCACTTACCATTAGAAATTAAAAGACGTTTTATTTCTGTCCTTAAGCATCTTGCGCGTCAAATTTGAGAGTGGGGGGGGGGGGGGAGGGGGAGAGGGGAGGGAGGGGGGGGGAGAAGGAGAGGAAGAGGGATGGATGGATGTGTGGAAGGGAAAAAGGAAGGAAGGAAGAAAGAAGAAAAGGAAAGAGGTGCGCGAAAGAGGAATAACAAAAACGATAACAATAAACGAAAAAGAGAGAAAAACGCCCCGATTAAAAAAAACACAAAACAAAACCCCTGCGTCCCCGAAGCAGACACGATAAAATCAGAAATCGAAGAGAAAGAAATACAGAGAAAAAAGAAAGAAAAACAACGAAGAAAAGAAAAAGAAAAATAAGGAGAAGAAAAGAAAAACACGAGAAAAAAAAGATCCCCCAAAACGAAACGGCAAAGAACCAAATGACCACGGACATCACACGCACACACATCACAAAAAAAAAAATAATCAAAAAAAAAAAAAAAAATGAAAAATGAAAAAAAATAAAGAGAGTCTTGACAGAGACAATTCTTCCCGTGGCTCATAGCGGNAGGAAAGAAAGAGGGGAGCGCATTTCACCTTTTTTGCAAACACACCAACCAAGATCTGTCATGTGAGCGAAATATCCTTTAGATATAAAACTGAACGATAGAAAAAATTATGAATGAAAATTATTTTCTGAAACCGGTCAAATAAATCGCTTGTATTGTGAAGATATCCATTCTCATTCATAACCATTCTGCATTTGTCAACATTAACACGGTTCATATTAAATGGTATCTAAAAGCAGTAATATAAAACTACATAACGCATATCAGTCTGATCCCGATTGTTTATATAACAAAAACAGTCAAATAACTCGAAAAAAATCCCTAAGTTCATGGCACATTTAGAGAAGCCTTCAAAACACTCATATCTCTTTTTAAAATCATCTAAACCAGAACTTCTTTCTTGAACTTAATACTCAAACGATCTTCAAAAAAAAAAAAAGAAAAAAAGAAAAAAAAGGCGTAGGTTTTTAGACTAGACTTTCATATCAATCTAACGTATTGCTCTGAATTCATTAAGATCATTGCAAGATCTGAAATCACGTGAAATATTAAGATTACTGGATGACCTGGAACAATATTTTGGTCAGGTCAAGTCAAGGTCACTTCATACTCAGTACGATCGGGTCAAATTAACTAGGTGGTGGAACTGACCTGTATTTCAAACATATAATGACGAGTGTATCTTACAGTAAAGGATTTTGTGTATTTTGAAACTCGAATAGGAAACAGCGTTTGGAAAAAGATACTTACGAAGAGAAGTTTGTGTGTGTGCATGCATGTATATATGAATGTAAGTACGTGTGCATGAAAGCGTGCGTTTATGTATATATGTATGTATATGTATGCATGCATGTCTGTCTGCCTATATGTTTGTCTGTCTGTCTGCCTGTCTGTTTGTCTGCCTGTCTTTCTGTCTGTCTGTCTGCCCATTTGTCTGTCTGTCTGTCTGTCTTTCTCCCTGTCTGTCTGTCTGTATCTATAAAAGTATGCATATCCGGACGTATCTGCAATCACGCAACGGAATTTCTAACTCCCGGCGCCTTGCTTGCCAACAGTACCGCCCACACACCAAGCACACGCACGCATTGCAAACCCAGTCACGTGGTACAAATCTCTCACACTGGGTATTGGTCGCGGCAGACTTTTCCCAGCTGGCTTGTCATTTCCACACTCTGGCACGCGCGGCTTCGTTTCGGCTGAATAAAAAGGGCTATTTTACATTCCTTGCAATGC
>NW_020869145.1:29795-42295 GCF_003789085.1 Penaeus vannamei
AATTGCAGGTAAATAGTTTTGATATGATTTTCGGTTCTTCGATTTGGGATAAGAAGTAGGAATGAGGCGGGGATTGGGAGTCATGATTACGCTCTTGTCTTGTCTGTCTCTCTCTCCCTCTCCTCTGTCTGTCTGTCTGTCTGCGTCTGTCTCTTCTCTGTCTGTTCTGTGACCTTGTCTGTCTCTCTCTGTTTCTCTGTCTGTCTGTCTTGGTCTGTCTGTCTCTCTCCCCTCCTCCCTCCCTCCCTCTCTCTCTCGCGCTCTCTATCTATCTATCAATCTAATCTTTGCCTTCTTTCTATTCCTTCTCTCTCTCTCTCCTCTCTCTCTCCTCCTCTCTCTCTCTTCTCCTCCTCTCTCTCTCTCTCTCTCTCTCTCTCTCTCTTCTGCTCTCCTGAATACCTGCATGCTTCCTCCTCCTCATTAGTAGTCCGATATTGAACAATAACACTACAAACCGGCCCATAAAAAGTGTTGTGTCTGGATACTTGGATGCCTGTGTATCACAGGAACCACACACACATCACACACACACAACAAAACAAACACACCACACAAACACACACACACCACACAACACACACCACAAACACACACAAAACCACACACAAACACACACACAAGACACACACACGCAACCACACACACACACAAAAACACACCCACACACACACACACACGACAAATATGAAACCACATAAACACAGTAAACGGGTGGGAGACCACCAAAGGAGATAAAAGAAAAACGACCACAAAAACGAGAACGAAATTAAGATACACTACGTTCCTCATCAGGCAAGTTAAAAGTAAATTGACCGGGACAGTAAGCGGAAATCAAGTCTAGTTCGGTCAAGTAATATAGTCATGATATATAATATATAAGTACCCTATAGATAGTACTATATATACGTAAATATCCATCATATATAGTATATGGAGTATATATGATATATTATTAATAGTATAATGTGTGTTCAGTTGCTGTGAGATGTAGTGCTGAATAGTAGACCTTACGGATGATCTAGTTGTGCTAGTAGATGTGAAAGACAAGAGAAAAAATGTGAGTAATGCAGTGATGCAGTGGGTAGCATAATAATAGTAATATAATAATATATAGAATATATAGATTAAATAAATGAGATATATATATCAACTGTGTGCACTACTGTGTGAATAGTGTGTGATTGTAACTGTTGCGAGATAGTGTAATATATAGTGTTAGACGTGTACATGTTCCACAAACATTACATATATGAACACAGCAAAATACAAAATGTGTTATGTGCGATCTGTGTTGATGTGTGTGTCGTACACCATGAGAAGATCGGCGTCTATGCGTGTGTGTTGGTTATAAGACTGTATGAATGGGTCGAGAGGAGATGTGTGTGTGTGAATGTGTGATGTGTGTAGTGTGTGTTGTCGTGTGCACTAGGAGGAGAGTGAACTGTCGATCAGATACAGAAACAAAGATCAAGAGAAGAGAGATAACAGAGGGGAAGAAAAGGAAAAAACAGAAAGACAGAAGGACCACGACGGCAGAGACACAAAGGGACAAAAAACGACACGTAGAGAACAATAGTGTGTGTGTAGTGGTGTGTGGTAGTGTATAGCCCACACATAGTGGATCATTTACTATATTACGATTAAGGCACCGTTTATTAACATACAAAGAATACGCATCCAAGCGCCTGAATATCACGTATGATCGACGATAAACCTCTGTTTTTATTATTCACATTTTCGTATTCAAATTCGCCTTCGCAAACTTTAAAGATATATCACGTGCACACAAAACTCCTTGCAACTTTTAATCCATATAACAACACGCCCCTCCTCCCCACCTCCCCCTTCCCCTGACATATCTAACCTCCCCCCCCTTCCCTCCTTCTCTGACATATCTCCCCCCCCTTCCCCTTACATATCCCCCCCTTCCCCTGACATATCTCCCCCCTTCCCCCATATCCCCCCCTTCCCCCTTCCTGACATATCATTCCCCCCCCCCTCCCCTTTCCCTGACATATCTCTCCCCCCCCCCTTTCCCTGACATTATCTAACCTTCCCCCCCTTCCCCCATACCTCCCCCCCTTCCCCTGACATATCCCCCCCCTTTCCCCTGACATATCTAACCTCCCCGCCCTCCCTCCCCCCCTCCTTCCCCTAACATACCCCCTCCCCCCCTTCTATCGAACAAAACATTTATTTGCGTGTAAAACATCCGGGGATTTGATAAATGTCTGCCGAGTGGCTTCTTAGGTCGGTGATGCGATGACTCAGCAAAATAAGCAACCTGAGAAGGGAGAAATAAAGTTATGGAAACGTGGAAATACAAACAAAACAAGATAGAAAAATATAGATACAGACAAACATGGGAATTAGATTTAAAAATAAGAAAAACGAACGAAAAATTCTAAACACAAGCAAAGATACAAAATGCGCGCACACACACACAAACACACACACAGACACACACACAAACACACACACAGACACACACACAAACACACACACGAACACACACACACACACATACGAACACACACACACAAACACGGAAAACAAACAAACAAACAACCACTCAAAAGAAAAGAAAAAAGACCAAAAAAAAAAAAAATCCCACACACAGAAACAAACAAAACCCCCAACAAAGAAAAACAATCTTCGAACATGCAAAACAAAACGGAAAACAATTGAAAAACGAGAAACGCAGATTACAGGATTAACAGCAAGGATTTCCCAAAGCTCCAGGATTGCAAACCAGGATCTGGATTGTATCTGATGTGCAATCGGCGATTAACTAAATCGGAAAAACGAAGATCTGATATTAATCCTTCCATGTTTCCGGTTCATAGTTAATCCCAATCTGGTGAATAGAGACGGATTTTATATTGTATGCAATCAATCATAAATACAGATGGGTATTAACAGTAATAAAAAAATATATATATATATTACGGAGATCACGGCGATTAAAAGAGAAAGAAAGAAAAAAATAGAGGATAGTGGTATTACGTTAATATTGCTGGAAATCAAAATGATAAATATGATAATGATAGAAATAAGAATAATAACCCTAATGATTATAATGATAACATTAATGATTATAATAATGATAACAGTATCAATAATAATAATAGTGATATTAACGATGATAATAATGATAATAATGATAATGATAATTATAATGATAATAATAATGACAATAATTATACTAACAATAATAATAATAGTGATTATAATAATTACAACAATAAAGCTAATGATGGTAATAAAAAGATAACAATAACAGTAATAATAATGATAATAACAATAATGATGATGATAATGATAGTGATAATGATAATAATGATAGCAATAATGATAATGATAACTTTAATGAAGGTAATAATTGAGATAATAATAATAATGATAATGATAATAATAGCAATAGCAATGCCAATAATAATGATAATAATAATAATAATAATAATAATAAATAATATAATAATAATAATAAATAATAATAATAATAACAGTAATAAGGATATCAATAGTGATAATAGTAATAAAAATGATGATAAATAACAATGAATATGATGACAGTGATAATGATAGTATAAAAGATTATAGTAATGATAATAATAATGATAATGATAATAATGATAATAATGATAATGAAAAAATAATGATAATGATGACGATGATGATAATAGTGATGATAATAGTAATGATAATAATGATACTACTACTGCTAATAATAATGATGATGATAACAGTAATAATGATCATGATAATGATAATGATAATTATTATCACAAAAACAATAATAATGATAAATACTGATGGTGATGGTGATTAAAATGAGAATGCAAATTATGAAACTATTGATAATGATACGAATAAAATGCAGTTGTTGCAATGGTACAAATAAAAATAATAATGACAATGATACATAGATAAAAGTAACGAATTAATGATAATGATATTGGATAGTAACAAAATTAAAGTGACGGTGACACATAAATAATCACGATGACAGTGATGATGATACATGAATCCTGAAGTTCATCAGTATTATGAAGATAATCCTGCAGATATCACTAATGCTATCAATAATGTGAGGATCAACATTTTTTCCCCATAATGCTATCGGGCCAAAGTAAGTACTCAGTAAATATATGTAAATACAATGCATCGGTACAAAGGGAAGTAAATACGACTTGATAAATTGCTGTCTTAAAAACAAACAAACAAAAAAAAAATGATTTAAGAGCTTTAAGGCATTTTTTCGTGTTACTAAAAATGTTTGTGTTACTGACAAAGTAATAAAGAAAATGCACATAAAAACGTTAATATCAATGATAGGACCGCTGCTCTTACTACAACTATTAAGACAATATTAATGATGGTAGCGATGATAAAGATTTTAACCGTAATGATACTAATACTCATACTAATAAAAAAGCAACTGCCATTTCAAAGTCAGTGTTTATATTTCGCTTAATTATCACAATACTCTGAAAATATTATAAATCTAATCTTTGACTAATAGTTCAAACAAATACCTCCCTTCTTTACACATGACAAATACCTCGTTTGTGTATATATGAAAACATCCCAATGACATCTACAAATAACATACTATCATTTACAATATATACATATTTTTTTCATTATTTTTTTTCCCGTCAGGTCAAAATGTCAACCCTACCCGATCTGTCTCTGTCTGTGGAACTAATTAACATTATGACAGTTCAACACAACTAAACATTTTGTTCCGTGACCCCACTAATGAGAACCAAACAGTGATTGATACTTATTACGTAATAACTGGTTTAGAGAACGAAGGCAGATTGCCCGGGTTGGGAATCTGTTGATAAATTGTTGGGTATGTCATTTTTTTTTTTTTCTCTCTCTTTTTTTCGTGTATTTTTTTTTCTTACGGTTTTTGTTTTTTTCTTCTATTTCTTTTTCTGTTGATTTGTTTTTTTTCTTATTTTTCTTCTTCCCCTTTCTAGTATTATTTTCGTTGTTATCAGTATTTCATCATTATTATTGTATGTATTATCATTATCATTATCATTATTCTTTTCTTTTGTTTAACCATATCTTTATTTTTTTGCATACACAAACATACTAACTGACAGACAGACACAGACACACAAACACACACACACAAAACAAGAAGAACAACAACAGCAACAACAACAATAAGAACTACTACTACCACAATAACTACAACAATACAAACAACAACAAATAATTATAATAACTTCATCAACAACAACAAAAACAAGAAAGATATAGAACGAAAAATCGCGAAAGTAGACAGAGAAAAATCAGGCTCATTACCCACCCAGACTTCTCCAGCATAAATGTAGACTGACTGAGGACTTGATGAACAATTAAGGAGGATATGACGAAAGTTGTTCCATTTGTCTGGCTTGTGCGGATTAGCGACTGTGACGACTTTTTTTGGCGAAAGTCGGGTCGTGGTGCCGGGTCGTTGGCTGACAGTTTTTTTTTTTTTTTTTAAAGAATTCGCTTCATGGAGTGTTTTTTTTCGTTTTTTTTTGTTTTTTTTGATGATATTATGGGATTGTTTTGACTGTTTTTTTTTCCTTGGATGATTATGGGGTTTGTTTAACTTTTTTTTGTGGGGAGTTTTAATTTAATTTTCTTAAAAAGGGTAGATTTTTTTAAATTTATTTAAGTGTTTGGTTCTATAAAAAAAGGACTCAATTAAGTTTAACGAATATTGAGATTGTGATGAAAATGTGTTTTGGATCAGAAAGAACAAGGATGGTATAATTCGTAATGATAATGATAATGATATGATGATATAGTTGATAATGGTGATAAGATAAGAATGAGTAGAGGTTAATAATTAATTGATAGTAATAATGTTAGTAATGGCGGTGTTTTTTTTTTTTTTTATAAAAACTGTGATATTAAGTAATTATTTTGATGATAATGCTGATTATAATAATAAAAAGTGACAGATGATAAAGAGAATAATAGTGATAATGATAGCGATATAGCAAGAGACGATAAAAAAAAAACACTTCTATAATATTATTAGTGAAAATTATGAATACTTGCTTTCACAGAAAAAGACATCACTTAATGTTCATTAATTCATACAAGTCTTCTCATGTTCGCCACTTGACATCAAAGACAATTTACTCTCGTTCTTCTCGCTCTCTCTTTCTCTCTCTCTCTCTGTCTCCTCTCTCTACTATCTCTCTCTCTCTCTCTCTTTTCTTCCTCTCTCTCTCTCTCTCTCCTTTTCTCTCTCTATCTTCTCTCTCTCTCTCTCTCTCCTCTCTCCTCTCTCTCTTTCTTTCTTTCTCTCTCTTCTCTCTCTCTCGTCTCTCCTCTCTCTCTCCTTTCTCTCTCTCTCTCTCCTCTCTCTCTCTCTCTCTCTCTCTCTCTCTCTCTCCTCTCTCACTTTCTCTCCCTCTTTCTTTCTCTCTTTCCTTTCTCTCTCTCTCTCTCTTTCCTTCTCTCTCTCTCTCTTCTCTCTCTCTCCTCTCTCTCTCTCTCTCCTCTCTCTCTCTCTCTCTCTCTCCTCTCCTCTCTCTCTCTCTCTCTCTCTCTCTCTCTCTCTCTCTCTCTCTCTCTCTCTCTTCTCTCTCTCTCTCTCTCTCTCTCTCTCTCTCTCTCTCTCTCTCTCTCTCTCTTTCTCTCCCTCTTCTTTCTCTCTTTCCTCTCTTCCCTCTCTCTTTCCTCTCTCTCTCTCTCTCTCTCTCTCTCTCTCTCTCTCTCTCTCTCTCTTCTCTCTTCTCTCTCTCTCTCTCTCTCTCTCTCTCTCTCTCTCTCTCTCTCTCTCTCTCTCTCTCTCTCTCTCTCTCTCTCTCTCTCTCTCTCTCTCTCTCTCTCTCTTCTCTCTCTCTCTCTCTCTCTCTCTCTCTCTCTTCTCTACTTAAAAAAAAAAAAAAAAATGTGTGCAACATGACATCGCTTTTCCACTCCCTCTTATAGCTCATTGCAACACCGACTTCATTTCCCTCATATTTCTTCTATCTTTCACCTGTTTTCTTGTGATTTCTTCCATTTCCTTTATTCTAAAAGTATCTGTCTCTCTCAGGTACTCAGTAATTCATTAAGAAAATAGATAATTTGATTTCTTTACCTGTATTTCGCAACTTGCGCATGCCGATCCTCATCTTTCGAACCTACAACGCCATCTGTTGCCATTTTTTCGCATTATCCATGATCATTGTCGGTATTCCTATGATGATAATTTAGATTAATTGTATTATCAAGATTAATAACATTATATATCCTCATTATTACTGAAAATGTTGTGTGGATTATAAAAGGTAAGAAAAAAGTTTGATGTATATTCATTTTATGCTACTAATAATATTTTAACAATAGTGAAGATAATAACAATTATGATGATGTAAACAATGTCAAAAACAATAACAATTACGATATAGATAATGATTTTGATAGAATATGATAAAGATTTAATTCTTCTTTTTAGTTATAATCAGTGCATTATGATATAGAATTTTCTCATTTCGTGCATCTTCATTTTCGAAATAATATGATTCAGGTTCTTGAGTTTCCGTAGCATCTAAAGATTGTTTTTATAATTATAATTATTATTATTATTATTATTATTATTATTATTATTATTATTTATTATTATTTATTATTATTATATTAATTATATATATAGTATATAGTATATATAATATATATATATATTATATATATATATATATAATATATATAGTATTGATTTTTTTTTTTTTGGGGGGGGGGGTATTAACGATCGCTTACGCATTTCATTTTGAATTTGTGATGTTGATAAAGATGTTTTCTTTTATTACCTGTATTATCATAGTTATTGTTTGTAAATTACTGTTGATTTTTCTTCTTAATTATGTGTGTATATATATATTATATTAGATTATATATTTAGATAGATATAGATATATATATATATATAATATATATATATACAGAAATATATATATATATATTATTATATATATATATAATTTTTTTTTTACTAGTATTATACATTATTATAATATTGCTATAACAGTATCTTCAATCATCATCACCACCACCACCCACCTCCAACACGCATCATCATCACAATCAGCACCATCACCTCAACACCACCACCTCATTCATCACCACCACTGAACCACCATCTCCTCCGTCCATACGTATCGAATGCATCATAATCATGCACCACCACACTACCGACAATCACCACCATTGCCACCATCATCATAAATCATCACCAGCCACTACCACCGAACCATCGTCCTCCTCCAGCACCACCACCATCCACCAGCCCTTCACACCCGTAATTTCTTGGGATATTTCCCGAAAAGCAACTTCACTGCAAGGCTTTCTGCAATTTGCATTTAACAGTGCCTCCACATCTCACACTTTGACCTCTGTGAACAATCGTAATTCAAACCGCGATTTAACTTATCATGAAATAAAAGAAAAATAATTAATTCCTCTGAGACATGCGCGATGGCACTTAGATGTCAAGTTGGAGATATTTACTGCGCTCGCATTTCCTTATTTCTTTAGAATATTCTTAGTTGTATTGTTTTTTATTTGGGATGTTATTGTATTTTAGTGTTGTTGTTTATTTATTCATTTAAAGTAATTGTGATTAAAATTTAGTGTAGTCATGCGCGTATCATTCAATTCATATAATGTGTCATCCAGCGTAATACTATCTCTTATCATCATAATTGGGTTAATTATTTCTTATTATTTAAAATTATTATAAAGGAGCATGTGGATATCACTATTATTACTGATTGGTGCTTCTTCTTCTTCCTCTTCTTGCGTTCTCTAGTTATTATTATTGAAATAATAAAACAAATAAAAATATAAAATAAGAAATAAAGATAAATCGATAAAAACAATAAACGAAGAAAATAAAAAGGAAAACAAAATAGATAAAAAAGAGAAATCCGCGCGCCCCGCGCCAATGTTTTTCAATCTTGAGCGTAAGGGTGGCTCAAACCTTACCTGAAAATATGGAGTAAAGTAGTAAATTTCAACCTAACACACTCACGCGATCAAGAGCGGAACATTCCTCATCTCAACAACCTCTAATTATTTTTCTTAACACCAACCAGCGGCCTGCCATTTCTATGGTTTTATAAGAGATTCATAATTCGCGATTATATATATGTATCTAGGGTCTTTTACTTTTTATCATTATCATAGAACATTATAATTCATCATTATCTATTAATTATTATTATTATATTATTATATGCATTATTATAATCCATTATTATTATTATTATATACATTATTAATCCACTATTTATTATCATTTTTTTTCACTAATGGTTAATACTATATATTTGATCACGTATTATCTCAGTATCTTCTCAATTATTATCATTAATGATTCATTAATTATTATTATTATTATTGATTACTTATCATTAATTACTTAATACTACTATACCTATTCAACTATTATTATTACTATTAGTCTGGAATTTCATCATGATTTACTTGATTACTTTATGACTTTATTTTCTTTTTTTTCTTAAATTGCTTATTAAAATAGTAACACTAACTGTATAGGTTGTGTGGTATGTTTGTCGTGTTGAATGAGAGTAGTGGTTGACTGTTTTCTCTATCTAAAATTGATTACCTAATAAAAATTACTTTTCAAATACGCACAATGGTCTTGTTGTTAATATTTATCTTTTTGTTTGGTAAAATTAAATAAAATTTGGGAAAAAAAAACTTTCTGCTTTCAGACGATAATGAAATATAAAGGTAATAATATCCCTCACGTTTTTAAATATTGTCAAATGATACATTTTTTATTCCCAGATTACAGTGACTTATTTTCTCTCTTCTCTCTATGTTTATCTTTTTAATATCTATTTTTCTTTCTTCCTTCTTATCCTCGAAAAAACGCATTTCTCCTTCTCTTACAATTTATATGTTCAATAACTTTTTCGCATTTTTGACATCGCTAATGCTCACAAAAAAAAGTTCATATGACACCTCTTCCTGGACATGCAGAGCTGTGTGATTTATGAATTATGATATTTAAGTTCGGGAATTTACTAACAGCAACTTTCATATTTTCCCCTGCATGTCATCCGTCTTTTGGAATAAAGAACGAAGAAAGTTGAGATGGAAGTAAATAATGAGAGGAGAGGGAGCAGGGAGAGGAGAGAGGGAGAGGGAGAGGGAGAGGGAGGGAGGGAGGAAGGAGAGGGAGAGGAGAGGGAGAGGGAGAGGGAGAGGGAGAGGGAGAGGGAGAGGGAGAGGGAGAGGGAGAGGGAGAGGGAGAGGGAGAGAGGGAGAGGGAGAGGGAGAGGGAGAGGGAGAGAGGAGAGGGTAGAGGAAGGAAAGCGGAGGGAGAGGAAGGGAAAGGCAAGGAAAGGGGGAAAGGGAGATGAAAGAAAGAGACAGCATCGTCCTGTAAAACGATCTTTCTTTACAATCAAAAGTACCATTATGACTCTTCTAGCCATTATCATCACAATTTTCCCCATCTCTTTCCATAAGCATCATCAAAATCATCAGTATCACCATCATTATCAAAGTCATCAGTATCATCATTATCAAAATCATCACTGTCATCATCATTATCAAATCAATCAACTATCATCATCATCATCGTCGTCCATCATCATTTTCCGTATCTCTTTCCTCTCTCCATAATCCTCATCATCATTTTCGCGCATCCGCTCTTCTCTCTCCCTAAGCATCACCACCACCACCATCATCATCAAACTCCCCCCCTTCCCCCCCCCCCCCCCCACTCATCTCGGCCATCCCCATCATCATTCTCTCCTCTTTTCTCCTCTCCCTGATCTCTCCCGCACCTTCGTTTGCATCTCTTTCCCAACCCGGCATCACTCAGCCTCCCCGTCGGAAGCACTTCTCGTCAAAGATTTTAATATCCTTTCACGACTGTCAAAATGCCTCTGTCTATGTCACCTGAGTCATATTCTTTTAAATCTTTATCTCTCTCTCTCTCTCTCTCTCTCTCGCTCTCTCTCTCTCTCCCTCTCTCTCTCTTTCTCTTCGCTTTCTCTCTCTCTCTTCTCTCTCTCTCTCTCTCTCTCTCTCTCTCTCTCTCGCTCTCGCTCTCGCTTTCTCTCTCTCTCTCTCGCTCTCTCTCTCGCTCTCTCTCTCTCGCTCTCTCTCTCTCTCGCTCTCTCTCTCTCTTCGCCTCTCTTTCCTCTCCTCTCTCTCTCTCCTCCTCTCTCCGCTCTCGCTCTCTCTCTCTCTCTCTCTCCTCTCTCTCTCCTCTTTTTCTTTCCTTTGCACTCGATATCACAAATCAGCGTTATTAATGGGGCGCTTACGTCTTAGGAGATAGAATTGTGGTTATCATCTTCATAATCTGAGATATTACTTGGGTCTTTGTGATAATCCACTTTATGAATATTATCGAAATTATTATAATCGAAAAGATATAGTAGCAAAGGTTCATTTTTACACAATATTCGCGTATCATCATTATTATGATTTTTATCATTTTTGTTATTATTACCATCTCTGCTACACAATCATCACTCAAATATCGAGTAACTGTTGGATAGAAATGTGTACACGGGAACACTGACAAGTTGGTGTAATACACAAGATGAAGAACAGAAAATGGAGTTGCACACTAGTATACACAACAAAACGAAAAGAATATACAGTACGCATCAAAAAAAAAAAAAAAAAAAAAAAAAGAAAAAAAAAAGATAAAGAAAAAAATTATCTGTACAAACACACTCCAGAGGGAACAAACAAATATAATAAACCCCTGAATGGAAAATGATTTGTATATACGCCACATCAGGAAGAAAAAAGAATTTGTACAACACACACACACACAAAAGTACATTCCACACCAGAAAAAAAAAATACAATAAACCACAACCCAAAAAAATACGACACACACCAGAAAAAATCCTACAAACAACACCAGAAAAAAAAAAAAACACACACCACGCACCCGAAAGAAAAATGGACCTTGTACAACCCACGCCATACACGCGGAAGCTGCAATGACCACCAAATCCCCTGTAGAGACGAGAAGAGCCTCCCCGCCCGTCCCGAAGAGGAAACAGAAGCCAGCAGATGTGCTCTCCACGCCCTTGTCTGCGGGAGATTCACTTTGGGATGACGGACCTCGTTTGGCCAATACGCCCTATGTGGTGAGAGGGAGGGAGAGGGATAGGGAGAGAGGGAGGGAGGAGGGAGAGGGAAGGAGGGAGGAGGGAGAGGGAGAGGGAGGGAGGAGGGAGAGGGAAGGAGGGAGGGGGAGAGGGAGAGGGGAAAGAGGGAGGGTAGAGGGAGAGGGAGAGAGAGGGAAGGAGGAGGCGGGGGAGAAGAGGAGAGGGAGAGGGAAGGGGAGAGGGAGAAGGGAGAGGGAGGGAGAGGGAGAGGGAGGGGAGAGGGTCTGAGGGGAAGAGAGAGAGGGAGAGAAGAGAGGAGAGGGGGTGAGAGGGGAGAGAGAGAGAGGGAGAGAGGGAGGAGAGAGAGAGGGAGAGAGAGAG
>NW_020869145.1:67295-72295 GCF_003789085.1 Penaeus vannamei
TTCGCTTACCAAATTTTACATTTATATCCGTTAGCTAGTTGTCATTGGAGCAAATACACACACACGTACACACATGCACGTATGCACACACATATGAAGACACGCGTACACACACACGCACATACAAACACATACAGACACACACGCAGAGACACATGTACACAAGCACGCACACACGCACACTCAGATAGACATACATACACACGCACACTCAGATAGACAAATATACACACGCACACTCAGATAGACATACATACACACGCACACTCAGATAGACATACATACACACGCACACTCAGATAGACATACATACACACGCACACATATACGTACCCATACACATACACGCGGGCACACGTAAACACACATACAAACACGTCTGACACACCCACATTAACGCGCGCGCCCTCACAGACACACACACGCCCATGTAAGAGTACCTGCGCCAAGGGGCCTCTCAAAAATGCACCATCGCTCATTTTATTCTTTTTCCTCGTCTTCTCCGACCCTCCACTTTTTTCCCCTTCCTCTTTCTTTTCCTCCTCTCCTACTTCCTCTCGATACCCTCCCCTCCCCCTATCTATTTCTCCTCGTCACATCCTTCCCATTCCTCCTACTCCCTACATCTCTTCCCATCTTTTCTTTCTCCCCTGCTTCTCCTCTTCCTATTACCTCCCATCCCTCTTCTCTTCCTCCCATCTCTTCTTCCTTCCATCTTATCCTCCCATCCTTTCTTCTATTATCACCCGTAAAGCGAGTTGAGAGATCAAGAGCCTGGATAGGTGGGCCTACTTACCCACAAAACAAAATCAACCCAAAAAGTATAACCATGTCCCTTATAAGCTCTCAAGGAAGTCTGGGCTTCTTCATGAGTTATAGTGATGCGGCATTATTTAACCTTTTCATATATTCACAAGTTAGGAGAGGGAAAGGAAAAAAAAACAAGTTGGGAGAGGGAAAGGGAAAGACACAGTAACTAAAAGAGGGAAGGGGAAAGAGACAGAAACTGAGAGAGGGAAGGGGAAGACAGAAACTGAGAAAGGGAAGGGAAAGAGACAGAAACTGAGAGAGGGAAGGGAAAGAGACAGAAACTGAGAGAGGGAAGGGAAAGACACAGAACTGAGAGAGGGAAGGGAAAACAGAAACTGAGAGAGGGAAGGGAAAGACACAGAAACTGAGAGAGGGAAGGGAAAGACAGAAACTGAGAGAGGGAAGGGAAAGACAGAAACTGAGAGAGGGAAGGGAAAGACAGAAACTGAGAGAGGGAAGGGAAAAACACAGAAACTGATAGAGGGAAGGGAAAAGCACAGAAACTGAGAGAGGGAAAGGGAAAGAGACAGAAACAGAGAGGGAAAGGGAAAGAGACAGAAACTGAGAGAGGGAAAGGGAAAGAGACAGAAACAGAGAGGGAAAGGGAAAGAGACAGAAACTGAGAGAGGGAAGGGAAAGAGACAGAAACTGAGAGAGGGAAGGGAAAGACACAGAAACTGAGAGAGAAGGAAAGACACAGAAAGAGAGGGGAAGGGAAAGACAGAAACTGAGAGAGGGAAGGGAAAGAGACAGAAACTGAGAGAGAGGGAAGGGAAAGAGACAGAAACTGAGAGAGGGAAGGGAAAGACACAGAAACTGAGAGAGGGAAGGGAAAGACAGAAACTGAGAGAGGATGAGAGAGGAAGGGACAGAAACTGAGAGAGGGAAGGGAAGAAAGAGAGGGATGAGAGAGGGAAAGGGAAAGAGACAGAAACAGAGAGGGAAAGGGAAAGAGACAGAAACTGAGAGAGGGAAAGGAAAGGACAGAAACTGAGAGAGGGAAGGGAAAGACACAGAAACTGAGAGAGAGAAGGGACACAGAAACTGAGAGAGGGAAGGGAAAGACAGAAACTGAGAGAGGGAAGGGAAGAGAAACAGAGACCAGAAACTGAGAGAGGGAAGGGAAAGACACAGAAACTGAGAGAGGGAAGGGAAAGACAGAAACTGAGAGAGGGAAGGGAAGACACAGAACTGAGAGAGGGAAGGGAAAGACAGAAACTGAGAGAGGGAAAAGACAGAAACTGACAGAAACTGAGAGAGGGAAGGAAACTGATAGAGGGAAGGGAAAAGCACAGAAACTGAGAGAGGGAAAGGGAAAGAGACAGAAACAGAGAGGGAAAGGGAAAGAGACAGAAACTGAGAGAGGGAAAGGAAAGAGACAGAAACTGAGAGGAAGGGAAAGACACAGAAACTGAGAGAGAGAAGGGAAGAGACAGAAACTGAGAGAGGGAAGGAAAGAGACAGAAACTGAGAGAGGGAAGGGAAAGAGACAGAAACTGAGAGAGGAAGGGAAAGGGAACTGAGAGAGGGAAGGGAAAGACAGAAACTGAGAGAGGAAGGGAAAGACACAGAAACTGAGAGAGGGAAGGGAAAGACAGAAACAGAGAGACTGAGAGAGGGAAGGGAAAGACAGAAACTGAGGAGGAAGGGAAGACTGAGAGACAGAAACTGAGAGAGGAAGGGAAAGACACAGAAACTGAGGAGGGAAGGGAAAGACACAGAAACTGAGAGAGGAAGGAAAGACACAGAAACTGAGAGAGGGAAGGGAAAGGCAGAAACTGAGAGAGGGAAGGGAAAGAGACAGAAACTGAGAGAGGGAAGGGAAAGAGACAGAAACTGAGAGAGGGAAGGGAAAGACAGAAACTGAGAGAGGGAAGGGAAAGACAGAAACTGAGAGAGGGAAGGGAAGAGACAAGAAACTGAGAGAGGGAAGGGAAAGCTGAGAGAGGGAAAGAGACAGAAACTGAGAGAGGGAAAGGGAAAGAGACAGAAACTGAGAGAGGGAAGGAAAGGCAGAAACTGAGAGAGGAAGGGAAAGAGACAGAAAATGAGAGAGGGAAGGGAAGAGACAGAAACTGAGAGAGGGAAGGGAAAGCGAAACTGAGAGAGAAGGGGAAAAGAGACAGAAACTGAGAGAGGAAGGGAAAGAGAAAGAAACTTAGAGAGGAAGGGAAAGAGACAGAAATTGAGAGGGAAGGGAAAGAGACAGAAACTGAGAGAGGAAGGGAAAGAGAAAGAAGAAACTGAGAGATGGAAGGGAAAGAGACAGAAACTGAGAGAGTGAAGGGAAAGACAGAAACTGAGAGAGGAGAGGGAAGACACAGAAGAAACTGAGAGGGAAGAAAGGAAACTGAGAGAGGGAAGGGAAAGAGACAGAAACTGAAGAGGGAAGAGGAAGACAGAAACTGAGAGAGGGAAGGGAAAGACACAGAAACAGAGAGGGAAGGGAAAGACAGAAATGAGAGAGGGAAGGGAAAGACACAGAAACTGAGAGAGGGAAGAAAAGACAGAAACTGAGAGAGGGAGAGGAAAGACACAGAAACTGAGAGAGGAAGGGAAAACACAGAAACTGAGAGAGGAAAGGGAAAGAGACAGAAACAGAGAGGGAAAGGGAAAGAGACAGAAACTGAGAGGGAAGGAAAGAGACAGAAACTGAAGAGGAGAGGGAAAGACACAGAAACTGAGAGAGAGGGAAGGGAAAGAGACAGAAACTGAGAGAGGGAAGGGAAAGACACAGAAACTGAGAGAGAAGGAAAGACACAGAAACTGAGAGAGGAGAAGAAAGAGACAGAAAACTGAGAGGGAAGGGAAAACACAGAAACTGGAGAGGAGGAAGACAGAAACTGAGAGAGGAGAAAAGACACAGAAACTGAGAGAGGGAGGGAAAGCAGCTGAGAGAGGAAGGAAAGACACAGAAACTGAGAGAGGGAAGGGAAAGGAGAAAACTGAGAGAGGAAGGGAAAGACAGAAACTGAGAGAGGGAAGAGAAGAGACAGAAACTGAGAGAGGGAAAGGGAAAAACACAGAAACTGAGAGAAGGAAGGGAAAGAGACAGAAACTGAGAGAGGGAAGGGAAAGAGACAGAAACTGAGAGAGGGAAAGGGAAAAGACAGAAACTGAGAGAGGGAAAGGGAAAGAGACAGAAACTGAGAGAGGAAGAGAAAGAGACAGAAACTGAGAGAGGGAAGAGAAAGAGACAGGAACTGAGAGAGGCAAGGGAAACAGACAGAAACTGAGAGAAGGAAAGGAAAGGCATAGAAACTGAGAGAGGAAGGGAAAGAGACAGAAACTGAGAGAGGGAAAGGGAGACATAGAAACTGAGAGAGGGAAGGGAAAGAGACAGGAACTGAGAGAGGGAAGGGAAAGAGACAGAAACTGAGAGAGGGAAGGGAAAGAGACAGAAACTGAGAGAGGGAAAGAGACAGAAGCAAGAAAAGGGAAGGCAATGCGAAGCGAAAGGAGATAAGGCATGGGAAAAGGGGTAAAGGAACGCAGAGAAGGCGGGCCTTGGGACTCACACACAGACACATATGCACTGAACGCAAAAGAGAATATCTTTAGCTTCAAATCCTACATTTACTCCTACAGCCATGGAAATTTATTCTTTGGGTTTGTGGCGGCCATGCGGTAGGAGGTGTACATGCACGTTTACATATGTTTTGTTGTGTGTGTGTGTGTGAATGTGTGTGTGTTGCGAGTGTGTGTGCTAGTGTGTGAATGTGCGTGTGTGTGGGTGTGTTTGTGTGTATGTGTGTGCCATCGGGAATTTTTTCGATTGAGCCGTAATCTCGCTTGATTATGAACATCTTGAACATATACGAGTGTTCAGGCGCTGCGGGGAACCGATAAATGAGAAAAATGCGGATATGTTTATATATATGCTTGTGAGTGTTTATGTGTGCACTATATATATATATATATATATATATATATATATATATATATATATATATATGTATGTATGTATGTATGTATGTATGTATGTATGTATGTATGTATGTATGTATGTATGTATGTATATGCGGATAATCATTTACACACGCACACCATTGATTGAGGAGGGAATCTCACATGACTGTGAACGGCTTATTCGCAAGCGAGGCGGCGATCAGGCACGGGGGGGGGGGGAGCCGGCGGATAAAAAATGCGAATAAGTGCAGATTCCTTCTTGAAGGCGCTGAACCGGCCCA
>NW_020869145.1:102469-104969 GCF_003789085.1 Penaeus vannamei
GTCATGGTGGCACACCGGCTAGTGACGTCATGAAAGCGAATGGCGGGCGCCCATGAAAGCTGTCTGGAGGGCGTCTCTTGGCTGCGTTATGAAAAACTCCACACACACTACACACACACACACACACACACACACACACACATATATATATAATATATATTATATAATATATTATATATATATATATTACACACACACACACACACATATGTGTGTGTGTGTGTGTGTGTTTATATATATATACAATACACACACCACATATACATAACATATACATACATATAATATTATATTATATATATATATATATATATATATATATATATATGCACACACATATATGTGTGTGTGTGTGTTTAAGTGTATGTATGTACACACACACACACACACACACACACACACACACACACACACACACACACACACACACACACACACACACACACACACACATATATACATCACACACACACACACACACACACATCACACACACACACACACACACACACACACACACAACATATATATATAATATATATATATATATATATATATATATATCACGTGTGTGTGTGTGTGTGTGTATGTATATATATATATATATATATATATATATATATATATATATATATATATATATATATATATATATACGCACATGTGCAAACACATATACATACATATATATATGAATGTATGTATGTATGTACAAACACACACATACACACACATACGAAACGCAATGCAGAAGATGAATGACGAGATCCAGGTATAGTAGAGACGATCTGTATTTGGAAACCTTTCCTTTGGTTACCTGTATGAGATGCAAACTATAAGCATTGTTTCTTTTCCCAGAAGAAATAATGTTAACTGCTTGCAGACCGTTGTAAAATATACTCATAAACATATAGGTGGTTTTAAACAATTTTAAAGACAATATCCCACGAAAATGTTCGCATGCATGGACTAGGCTTTAGGAACAACGATTTTACTGCAACTGCAGCAATGTTTCTTTTTTCTTTTTGCCGACATCCTTCCTCAAAAGCTCTTTTATTCTAATGATCATTTCATATTTATAAGTATTTGGGTCCTCCCTTATACTCTCGGGAAAAAAACGATAAACAAACCCCAAGGAAGGCGAAGGTAAAAAGGGTGACCTGTTCAATGAAGTCTCGTTCAATGAAATCCCTAGATGCCGTTAAAAGAAGCTACTAGATGTGATAATTCCTCCCATGGATCTCATGTCATCAGGGCATTCATCATTTCAGGTTGTCATATAATTACAAAAGTGAGGCAGCTCCCTTGACCGCATTTCCTGCAACTTGGTACACCTTGTTTGTTTAAGGGCACTTTACTCTTTTGCAGAACTTGTGCGCAGAATTCTCTCGAGTTTTGGGGGTATTACACATAGCAACTGAGGCACTTGCAAATTTTGTTGCAGATCAGAGATTCAAAAGACCTCTTATTCCTTGTACGACTCAGAGCGACTACTCCCGAGATGATGTTTTCTTGAATCTCCCGAAACTAATTTAGAAAATGAATGTGAATATGCAAAGTTAACCAACATCTCATTTTCAAATACCGATATTTCCTTCAAATTGCATATTCTACACTCATAAGAAGGTTTGAATTAACTTCTATATAGTGATAACACGATACTATCCCAGGAGAGCTGACACCCCTCGCCTGGTACCTGTTGAGCACCAAAACATCAGGGAGCGCTTGTTGCACCCATGCTGTGGAGTGTCGAAGCGCCGCTTGGGGCATCGTAGTGCACAACGCATTACGATGATACTGACTACCTTATCGACTCAGGAGGAACAAATGTCTCTGAGGCCAAATTAATAGTTTTCCCATAAGTGAGTCTTCTATTGCTTTATTACCACCAAACTGAACGTTTTATCAGGAAGCTTCATCATTACTACACAAGGATTTAAATTTTATGGGAAAATTAGACAAAATTAGACATACGCATGCAGTCGACTTTTGATCTGGTGGAAGCACCACGACCCGATGTACCAGGAGGCTACTACCTATCCACAGGGTGATGTGCGAATCACAGAGAGGATATTAGAAATGGTAGGACTACACAAGCAAATGAGCAATTTCTTCACTATCTCTCAAACTATGCATAGGTCCAATAACACTCAGGGGACAGACAGACAACCAGGAAGTATATACAACCAACATCCACGCTACTGGAAGCCACACGAACTGTTCTCTGCTGACTGCATAGTACCCATTTTAACCCAACTATAAAAAAAACGTCAGATTAACCTAAGAGATTTGTTGCTAGCTGCAGGACGCAGCATCGCCGAACCTCAAGGACTCTTGTGGCCCAGCAGCACGGGTCTTCATGTGCGGCAAACACGTGAGTTACTCTCGGAGCAACGATGAAATTGGCCTTGGTGCGCCGGGGACCCATCTTCCATTCTCAAGCCGATCGTTTAAACCGGTATTGTATGGATATATAAATGCGTACACACTCTCAGTTATA
>NW_020869145.1:129969-134969 GCF_003789085.1 Penaeus vannamei
ATCCTTGAGGATTTTTTCTCTTAATATCAGATCTCTTGCTTCAAATTTTCATAGTAGTATTTTTCCCTTTTGCAATTCGCAAATCCCTCGAAGAAAAAATGCCAAAATCCTTTTTCGAATTCGGTTTCTTAGTGCTCACGCTTTGAGAAGACCAGCTCAAAGCTATTCCATGGAAGGGAGATTTTGCCCTTCGGGAGGACTGGCGTCGTGCCTTCAGGGAGAGAGACGTCGTACTTCTGGAAAACGGTCGACATCACCATGAACGTGATGTAACCAACTACCTTGGAGCCCACGCATGCGCGCTTCCCGGTGCTGAAGGGGATGAAGTGGCTGGGCTTCTTGAGCTGACCGTCAACGATGAATCTCTCAGGCATGAATTTTTCGGGTTCGTCCCACAGTTCGCTGTCTGTGTTCATGCCGAAGATATTAGGGAGGACGATGGCGCCTTTCTCCACTGCATAGCCTACGGAGTCAGGGGAAAATATAATTTAATAAAATATAATTTAATACGGGAAAATTGTGCCAATGAAAAAATGCGTTTTCAGTAACTATTACAAATGATAATACAACATAAATAGTAATATATAATGCATGTCGTTTGTATAAATCCAGGAATGAACATGATTTCTAATTCCTTCACTCACCTCCAATGGTGGTATCTGCTGTCGCTACGTGTGGGACGATTGGGGACGAAGTGAGACGAAGAACCTCGAGGACCACTGCCTGCGTGTAAATCATCTCGGATTTGTCGTTCAATTTCGGTGTCTGATTCTTGCCAATTTTTTCGTCGATCTGCAGGAAAATCAATTATTTAGCAATGACATAACATGAAAATAAATAAGAGAGCAAGCA
Source organism: Penaeus vannamei (assembly GCF_003789085.1). NCBI lineage: Eukaryota > Metazoa > Arthropoda > Malacostraca > Decapoda > Penaeidae > Penaeus > Penaeus vannamei. Next base: position 130,822 of record NW_020869145.1, read on the forward strand.
ACAAATTTTACATTATTTTGTTTTCAAGGAGGAATACAGTAAATTATGGTAGTGATGCTCACCTCAGCCCGAAGCTTTTCGTAGACATGAGGATTCTGTAAAACGTAGCCGAAAATCCTCATGACAATGTTGCCAATGGCGCTGGATCCACCGAGAAGATCCTCAATGATGTACAGAATAGCCTGCCAGTCCCATGTTTCGTTATCTTTATTTTCGTTCTGAGAAAAAGGAGAGAAAAAAATGTTAAATCACCAAATAATGCAATGTAAGCTAGAGTTAATGAACATCAGCCTTGAGATTATCAGCTAACAGGAACCAATTCTTGAAGACTTACCAGCAGATTAGCGAAGTAGGCGTCAGCGAGATCCTTGATGTTGGTCGGGTCACACTTCAGCTGGTTGTACTTGTCGTTGCAAATCTTCTCCAGAATGATCTGTCGGATCTGAGCTGCGACTTCTTGGATGTCCTTGAGGTAAGTGCAGAAAAAGGGAGCAAGCCAAGGCAAGAAGTCCGTAGGGTGGCCGTTGTTGATGTCCTCAAATACGAAGTCGAATTTGCGAGCGAGGTCCCTGAAGGCTGGGTCACTGTAGTCGAACTTCGTGGAGCAGATGAAGCCGGTGAAGATGTTCATGGCGCAGTATGAGAGAAGTTCTTTGGCTGGAACTGGTTTGTTGAGGACTTTGTCGATCTGGAAAGACAAAATTCATAATTAGATATATGTGATTTGCGTTCACGAATAATGATTCTACATATATTACATATGAAAAGGTTTGTTTTATTAATGTTAAATGCTGTAAAGATAATTACTTCATCAGTCAGCGTAGGCATTTCAGAGATGACATTTTCTTCAAATTTCTCGTAGCTGTGAGATTCTCCGGTCCTGAACATGAGAACAGATCTTGCCAAGTTGATACGTTTCTTCTGAACTGTGTTCATGTCGCAAAGGGCCAAAGCTGGAGGGGAGAAGAAAATATACATGAGTTAAGATTATCATAAATGTATATGATTTTCATGATGTAGAAAATACGATAAAAATGAAATGATGCGAAATATGTGATACAAAGTGAAGAATATAAAAGATGTGATGAAAAATGAAATCCGAGCAAAGCGCACATCGCCCACACCTCAACAGTCCCAGAGTCCGAAACTTCAACAGTTTATCGCCACAGAAAGAACACAAAAGAGAATTGGACAGATCAGCCGTGTAGTCCTCCAGAAATCCAGTATCTCAATATCAGCGACAAACCTCAAATTCTTTCCAAAAATAGTCTCAGCGCGGAGTGGCCGCAACCGCCTCCAGCCTCCCACCGCGGTATCTTAGCTAGACATCTGCCTTCCCGCATCCCCCTCCCCCCACCTGCTGACCTTGAGTCTCATTATCAATGTCACCAGGTCAGATGTTAGTCACAAAGCCGTGCCTCCTCGCCAGATGTTTTCATCGATTCTGATTTTATTTACTCTATCGATCTTCCTCCTCCAACATGCATCCCCTGCCGCAAGTTAAATGACTAGAAAATAAGTAGAAATGAAAAATAACTGCTAAATAATTTTACTATTACTTGCAAAGAGTCCTGGTCGTTGTCAACCTGTCGGCTAATAACGGTCAGAGTGAAAGTGCCATTAGTGAGGACGGAGGGTGAAAATGAAAGTTCTCGGCAGTTCGCTAAGCGCTCGGACGGGGAGATATTGAGTGTCACTTGTTACTAGGAAGCGTCAGAGTGATCGCGGCGCCCTCGCACCGCCTCATCATTTCACATCTCTTTCTTTCGTTATGTACAGCTCGATGCGGGAACGGGGAATCTAAGTTGATTTTTTAAAATGCGATTTATTTCTACGTTAAAAAATAATAATTCGCAGGTGACAAAGAAAAGAAGGACATACAAAACGTCATGAAACGAAGCGAACACGCTCGGGCTAGCGGTACCGCGATGAAGCAACAAAATGAAGCAAAGGAAGCAAAAGATCAAGTGAAGCGCCACGTGGAACGCTTCTTCGCGAGAACGAGTTTCTGATGAAGAACGACAAGCGAGCGAGAGGAAGGGGGAGGGGGGGGCGACGGACTACTGCGGTGGCCATGAGACGCCCGTAGCCATTCATTGTCTGGAGACGTCTGGACCACCGAGACCTTGGAGACGACGCGACCATCTCCGACATCATCTTCAGGACCCGGTTGTCCGTCCTCACTTTTTGTACTCGATGGGCGGGGAGAAGCGGAGAGGGGGAGGCTTTGGAATGAGACTGCTACTCGGACGCTGGCGGAGACTTAGCACGAACTCAAACTAAAGCAGGATGAAATGCCATGCGATATTCTCTCGAAAATGTATTAGAATGGAAGCGGAGTCGCTGATGATCTCCCGATATGTGACACGAATACTACTGGATCGCAGGCATGAATTTTAATATCATCTTCGCTTCGGTGCATCGGGTACGTTAATTGCTTTATTGCGCTGTAAGATGTACACTATAATTTTACTGAATATCTTCGTGATCCCTTTGCAATAACTGAGAAGCTAGTAAAACTTATTGCATGGTCTCATCTCAACAGCCTCCGCTATAGTCATGGACACTCAGATAAGGACATTTATGGTCCCCTTTATTACCTGAGCCATGAGAAGAGCGCCTGATGACCAAGGAAAGTCTGAACGTCGGTCCGAAGAAACTGGAATTTACGCAAAACTTTTCCAGCCAAACATTCCTGATTATCATTTCGTCTGTGGGTCACCTTGAGTCCTTTTCTCCTTCTCGCCCCCCGACTCCCCCATTTGACCGGCACGCCCCCCACCACACCCCCACCTCTCGCCCTGGACATGTCCCTCTGATATCTTCCTTTTCTCTTCATCCAGCCGGTATTTCCCCTCGGTTCCCCTCTTCCACTCTACATCCTCACCTCATGTTCACTCTACTTTTAAACAATATTCCTTGTTAATCTGATCCCCCGCTCTAAATGATGACTCTACCCCGTCTCCCCCATTAAGATAGAGCTTCCTCAACAGCTCTCTAGTCACCTGCATGCGGCCCGCTTGGATCTCGTATCAGACGTGATTTATACCTCTTCAGACGCTAAATTTAGAGATCGGTTAGATATACTGGACTGAGGTATATCGGAATTACACCCTGGATTCATTAAGATGAGAAGGATTAACAAGTCGATCGCGAAGATTAGGAGAGATACATAATGCAATTGTACTTCGAGATTCGCTTATACCAGAATGAAAGCTTGGGCGTATTGGCAATACGGTTTCGATAACCAGTAACTGATGGGTGACCGTATCTGAGTAAGTGGGTAGGGGAGAGGGGGGGGGGAGCACCTGATAACATCAACTGGTGGGGAAGTGAGCCAAGGTTAAACTTGCCCAGGGTATTCGTCCCCCTCTCCCTCCCCCTATCCTCCTATCCTCCTCCCACCCGCCACCTGCCCGCCAAGTCCAGACACAAACACGCCTCGTCATTGAAAGGGATAGTGACCGTCAAGAGTTCTGCAGTTAGGTGTCTGGCTCTCACGATCCGGCGAACCAATTTGGAAAATAAATAATTGAGATATAAGCAATGTGGCCATTCTCAAAGCAGGGAATAAGTTCTGATAACGAGCTAAATTATCTGTCTTAAAGTTTATATTATTCTTCGTTCTATCAAAATCTATCATTATGATGCAAAATAGTAGTAATTCTACACGGCGGTGCGTTTAAATCAGGGAAAATGATGAAACATGTTATGGCAACAGCGATCAGGTTCTGCCCCACCTGCCATTGAAACTTATTGCAAGCTTTTGTTGTTTTTCGTTAATTTTCTCTTTTTAAAGAATATATTGCAATTCAGAAACTTGTCATTTATTTGTAAACTTAGTTTTGAAAGCAAATAGGTCTGAAGCATTTTGGTTAACAAAACTGAAGACTTAAACTTGAATTCTACCGCAAACATCCTTAAAGGAAGAAGCGTTTTACATGAAACTGAGGAAAGTGAGCGGTAGTATCTGGGGACGCCTAAATAACGGTGTTAGTGCGCGAGTAGCATATATGCTCTTTTATGGAATGTGAAAATAATAAACAATATAAGAATCACAGCAGTATTAATGATGTGCGAGGGAATGGGCTAACAAGTTACCTGATGAACAAAACTTACACGTTACTTTCCAGTGTTAAAGCAAGAGC
>NW_020869145.1:142469-144969 GCF_003789085.1 Penaeus vannamei
ATAATCTTAATAATGACAGTAATGATCATCGTGCTAATAATAGTAAAAATAATGATGAATATAATAGTAATGAAAATATTAACAATAATAAAAAATAACAAGAATTACGATAATGACAATAAAACAAAAACAACAATATTGATAAAGAGAATGATAACAATAACAATGATCATTATTACTATCATCATTATAATTGATAATGATGATAATCATGAAGGTAAAATATATATATGAACATAATAATACTGGTGCCATTGCAATCATCAGAAATATTATTATCATTATCATCATTATCATTACTATTATATCGTTATTATTACGTTATTATTACTAATTAATAATGACGTCAAAAAAACTATATCAATATTGATATTATAATGCTTATGAAATAATATTCATATCTATAAGTAACTGAAATAGCATTGCAAAACCTAAAAAAATGATACATTAGTAACATAAATAACAATTATATTGATAACAAAAGTAATAATAATGATAAGCATAATAATGACAATAATAATATTAATAGTAATGATAATAATGATAATAATAAAACATGATAAAAATATCAACAACAATAATAATAATAAAAATATCACAATAATAATAACAATAAAAATATCAACAATACAATAATAATAATGATAAAAAATAATGGTAATAATGAAAATAATATATAAAAAATAACAATAATGATGGTAGTAATGATAATAGTTATAATAATAATAATGGCAATAGTAATAATAATAATGACAATGTATAAAAAGATAATGACAATGATATTGGTAATGATAATAATGAAAATACAAATTATTATTATTTCTATCATTATCATAATTTTCATCATGATTTTTATAATTATTATTTCCATTACCATCATTATTATCGTTATAATTTTCATTATTATTATTAATAAAATCATGATCATTATCATTTTTATCATTATTGTTTATATTACCATCACTATTATTATCATAACTACCATTATTATTATCATAATTAGCATTATTATCTTCCTTGTTATCATTACTATCATTGTCACTATTATCCTTACTATTATCACTTTCATCATCATTATCATCACCATTATCATTATCATTGGTGTTATTGCTGTTGTTATTGTTATTATTATAATCATCATTATCATTATCTTTATTACCATAATGAAGTTATGAAAATAATATTTAAGATAATGATAATCTGTGACAATAAAAGTAATGCTAATAAAAACAATAATAACAATATGATAATGATAATACTGGTACTGAATTGATAAACAGGAAATATAATGTTATTTGAAAAAATAAATATCATTATCAAAATTATTATCTATTACTATTATCAGCATCAACATTCTTATCGCAGTCCCAAGAAAGGAATACTGAGATTCACTGTCTCTGTTTAGAAAATAATGACATAATAACAATCGTAATAATAATTATAACAATAACAGCAACAAGTAGTATAAAGCAGTCGAAAACATTATATTTCAAAAAACGTCATATATATATATATATATATATATATATATATATATATATATATATATATATATATATATATATATAAATGTATCACAGCTAATTGCAATAGAAACGAGAGCTGGTAACCCAGAGTCTGCCGTGAGTTGTCATTCGTTCATTACTGAAATTGAACCGGAATGTCATTATGATTTCATACACACATATACATATAACACGCACCCTCCCCCATATATATATATATATATATATATATATATATATATATATATATATATATATATATATATCGTGTGTGTCAGTTTTCAATTTCTAGCGTCCAAACGTTCGCAACATTTTTAATAACTCCAAGCACTTTCTGGGTAAAGATACTAAATGTATACTTTTTTTGCCCTCTAGATATAAGCGGATACGAACATAACCCACTATTTTCTATATTTAGTTTTATTATAAAATTAAACTAATAACAAATGTATTTTCTTTGCAGTCGCATCATCAGGGTTTAACTTTATTTTTCGTATCACAAGCAGCCATATAAGCATGTGTGGACAAATAATGGTTGGTGGTATCATATTCATTATTGCAATATCATTACCATTAGTAGTGGTAGTATTAGTCGTAACATTATCATTACACCGTGTAGGAGTAACAACATCGATATTATTATTAACCTTTTTTTGCATTATTTACTATAAATATTGGTATCAGAATTTTCATAATCAAGCAGCATTTCCACTATTAGTAGTAGCATAATTAGTAGCATGATTAGGATTATAAAACAGTATTGCCGTTCCTTTAATATCAACAATGTTAATATTATCTACCTTAATATATACTTAACATCATCAATGATATTGGCATCCATATTAATGTTATCACGGTTTTTGTTATGGCGTATATTCATACTCTCATTTCGTAATTATATTAGTTAGCATATGACAATAATCATTATTCAATTTCTCACGATAATGAAAATTGCTTAGTTCGTTATTTGCATTTTCAATCTCTCTCTCTCTCTC
>NW_020869145.1:157469-162469 GCF_003789085.1 Penaeus vannamei
GGCGCCACGTGGCGTTTTCTTCAACTTCAAAATATGTTTTATATGGCGTAAATACATTTCCAAGTCATTATATGATATACACCAAAACAAAGAAATGTGTGTAGGCACATTCTAGTACACATATTTATACAAAAAAAAACGTAAGCTTAAAAAATATATATAGAGAGAGAGAGGCAAACTGGCCAATAGGCATGCAGTGAGAGTGGGGGACAGGCAGACAAACAGAGTGAGACAGAGAGAGAGGGGGGGGGGAGGCAGACGAACAAATAGAGAGAGAGAGACTGGGGGAAAGAGAAGGATAGACAAGTAGACAGAAAGGGGGCAAGCAGACACACAAACAGACCGAAACAGAGAGATGGGAGCTCACAGACAAAGGGGGAGACAGACGAACAAACAGACCGAGACAAAAGATAGGGGAAAGACAGACAAAGCGAGTGAGGGAGAGAGAAATGGGGCAAACAGCCAGATAAACAAGAGACGGGGGGCAGGAGGGCAGGCCGACAAACAGAGAAAAGGAGTGAGAGAGAGAGACTGGGTGAAACAGAAGGATAGACAAGTAGACAGAGAGGGAGGGCAAGCAGACAAACAGACAGATCGAAACAGAGAGATGGGGGCACACAGACAAAGGGAGTGGCAGACGAACAGACAGAGCGAGACAAAGAAAGAGAGATATGGGGAGGGGGAGGTTACAGACAGACAGGCAGTTAGAGAACAAGCAAGCAAACAGACTTCCAGAGCGAGGCAGAAATAGAGAAAGATGGGATGGACAAACAAACAGAGAGAGGGGGGCCATACAAACTGACAGACAGAGCGAGACAGAGAAAGAAATGGAGAGATGGGTCAAACACACAGAGAGACAAGCTTGGGCAAGCTGACAGATTTACAGAGGGGGGATAAGGCAGACAAACACAGACACAGAGAGAAAAAGAGAGAGAGAGAGAGAGAGAGATGAAGGCACATTTTCAAGATCTCATTGGCTGCAGCTGAGCCACGTGATCATCCCTCGAGACGTTCGCGACCCAAAGAAAAAAGAAGAGAAAGGCGAGGGAGAAACTTCTCACCGAATTCTTCTTCTTTTATGTTCTAAGAACGGCGCAGTTTTTGAATACTTGCGTAAGTTAGTGTCGAGGAAGGACCCATATCGTTTACTTGTCACGACGTAATAGAGTACTAGCTCCTCACACACGTGTTCGCCATCAGAGTAAGGGAATATGTTATTGTTTCTGCTCTTTCCACTTTATGTCCTTTAATAATTAGAACAAGCGCGCCAGTTTTTTTCCACTAAATTAACAAAAGCAAGCCATAAAACAAATATATTCCCTTGCATATCGTTTAGTCTAATCTTGCATTATTCCCTGATACTGACATTCTCAAGTTCGGCTCGGAAATCCGTTTCATGTAAGCGCCCATGAATCAACACAACCCGTGTACCCATTTCCTTCACAGGGTAGAGAGCCTTAAGGTCCTTGTCCCTTGAAAGCCGTTTCAGCCGGAAAGTTTTTGTCTTTTAACTGCAGGTCACCCTTTTCTTTACATCAGCGGTCACTACCTGTAGCTTCCGTTCTCTGCTACCATTTTTTGTATTCATCTTTAATAGCATAGTCTGCCCGTATGCGCTGCATATAGTCACACCTTTTCATAACAGACTATACTTGCCCTCTATAGGTTACAGACGGCTTTACTATAATCTTCAACTACATTATATTATAGAGTCTACACCAAATTACACTTTGGCTATTTTTATATAGATTTGGCTTTTAACTCTTCCCTGCATTAGAAGTGAGATAATGTCTTGCAATCCACAAATCCTACTTCCACTTTAGCGTTCTGATTACACCTCACCCTTAAAGAATGTGTTTCCTTATTTTTAAGTTCCCCGCTCTTCTAAAGAAAGTACGCCGCTTTTCTTCCTTGTTGCGTTCTTGTCACTCATCACCACGTCTTTCATTCCGCTTTTACTTTGCAGACTATATTTGTCTTTACATTTCATATGCATATATATATAGAGTGTACACTGTATGTATATTTCTGTGCATGTGTATATACATGTGTATGTATGTATGTCTCACTCTCTCTCGCTCTCACTCTCTCTCTCTCTAAATATATATATATATATATATATATATATATATATATATATATATATATATATATATATATATATACAAATATACACATATACACATATATACATATATATATACATATACATAACATATACATATATATTATATATACATGTATATATACTTATATATACATATGTATATATATATACGTGTATATATACATATATGTATATATATACATATATATGTATACACATATATCTATACATACATGTATACATACATTATATATATATATATATGTATACATATATACATATACATATGTTTGAACATAGAGAGAGAAAACAAAGACAGACAGATAAGCTTATACGCGCGCGCGCGCACACACACACACACACACACACACACACACACACACACACACACACACACACACACACACACACACACACACACACACACACACACACACACACACACACGTATACATATATATATATATATACAGTATACAACAAAGTGGTCGTGAATATTTTATCTTTTCTTTGTAATAACACTTACCTGTAAGTTGTATGGTTTTTGGGCTTCATAATTACATAAACGTAAAATGTACTTTTTCAGAATATTTGATAATGAGATTGTGTGGAAAATATCGTTGGAATATCCGGCTAGTGACGCTTGACATCTATGCGCTCTTTTGATCTCCAGATTGTAAACTTTTGCTGCCCGCCTGGCTTTCGAGAACGGCCATGTACGGCCGCCTATCGCAGTACCACGGGAAGGAAACCGCCCTCAGACAAAAATGAATAACGTTGAATATTATTATAATGATAATAATAACAATGATAAAAATCAGCATCATTATAATCAAATTAATAATATATTATTGATATATCATTATTATCACTATATCAGTAATATATAATTAATATATCTTTATTATTATATTGATAATAATGATATATATTAACAATAATAATGATGATGATAACAGTATTAGTAGTGATAATAATAATTATCAATATTAATAATATAATGAATAAACATTATCATTATCATAAATGATGTAATAATTATAACAATAATAGTAATAATGATAACGATAACAGTAATGATAATACAGGGTTCGTATAGGTTTTGGCATTTTTCCCTGACTCAGTTCAGTTTTCCCTGAACATCTGATGCATATTCACGATACATATATACTATTACAGTATGTACTATGACTGTAATTCTGACTTGGTCAAATATAAATCGATTCAAGGAATGACTTTGAGTTTCACTGACTTTTCAGTGACTGATTGCTTATAATGGATCAGCATGCATCAATTTAAGCTATACAATTATTCACTTTATATTAAGTTAGTTCCGAAGGATATTTTTATTTCTTTTCGAAAACTTTCCTAGAATATGATTTTTTTTTTTTTTATCTTTCCTCTATCAATGGTCACAGCGAAAGAAAATAAAGCACCACACATAAACATATGGTGTCCTTACGCTAGCAAGTAGTATCAGACTCAGTTTAGAAGTTGTATGAAATCATTTATTCTTCAGCGCGACTCATTAAAGAAAATTGAAAAGAGCCAAGATCTCTTCCAATTTTATATCATATGACGCATATATTCAAGTAACACAAACAGTGAAGAGTTACCGAGTTGGATCGCAAGTGCCATATTTTAGTTTACATCTTGTCTACAGACCTTAGATTATCATTACTACAGATCTATCGGCTGGCGGTGGTGGTATTGGCCCTGGTAATGATGTAATACTATTTGTATCACTAGGTCTTGCAGTAGCGCTACGCAGTTGGTTTAACTGAAAAAAATAATAACAATAGATCGACTTTTACTGTCAATTTCATGCCTCGCCGGGTTCATGCCACCGTGGTTGCCATAATCTATGTCGCTTACAGGTCAATGCATGTCATATCTACTCTACTCATGGTCATAGGGCCATTTTGATAGATATTACATTTATCGTGGTTATCACAATCTAATATAGGACTCCCATCAGTTTTTGTGACTAAAACACACATTAATTACCTTTCGTTGAATCTGCCGGGCCGTATTTAAGATCTCTTCGCTCGTATGACCTTGGGCCCATGTGGAAGGGGCTATCGCTCAGGTGCACGAGTGTCGTTATAAAAAAAAAAAATAAATGATAATAATTCTAGTTTTATTACTATGACAGGAATGAGAATAAATAACAAGTGGGGCACAAAATGAAACCGGTATTTCGCCGAAACCTTCGGCGTTATTGATTAATCCCTGAATCTTTCAGACACTAAATTTCCATTATTTTCCGGATTTGAAAACAAAATTCCATGATATTCCAGGTCTGGAAATTTCACTTTCAATTTCATTTCATGATTCTCCAGGACCCGTTTGAAGCCTGTAATAATGAATAAATATATAGAATAGAAAATAAAAATTTCGTAGACGGACGTCCTCCCACACCTGCAGTGAGGTGACGTCTCACTGGCACTATCGGATGTATATTGTACAGTATAAAAACCATATAATAGACTGGGGGTGGGGGGTCGAGCCTTCGACGTCAAAAGAAGCCGGCTCTGCGTGTGTTTATGTACCCTTCCTTAAACTGGAAATATACTATATATTTATTAAACTTTTACATGTTGCAAATTGTTTGTACTAGTAGTCTGATTCTGACTTATACGATCTGTCTGACCTTGGGTTCGTCCTCCCAGTGATATCCTCGTTAACCCTAATAATTTCACAGGTGTTTGTGAACATGATGCAGGTGATGTACTGCTTTCAGGTCACACCCGCGTCATGTGTGTTTTTCCTCTTCTCGCTTTATCATCTTCAGCATTAGTTTATTTGATTGTATTTGTATATTTGTATTACTATTTGCATTAGTATATTAGTATTACTATTTGCATTAGTATATTAGACTTAGTATTTGTTT
>NW_020869145.1:194969-197469 GCF_003789085.1 Penaeus vannamei
AAAAAAAAAATCTTTATTCTTTATAATTCCAATCATTATTTTTCTCTGTAATTATCATTTCAGGGAACTAATGGCTTACTGCTGATACCAGAATAAAATCGTTATTCTACTACTTGTTAAAATCATAATTTTTATCATTACTGCGATAATTATCAAACTTATCGTGATCATTATCATGATTACTGATATCATCATTGCAACTCGGCTGACTGCATAATAATAATTATGCATATTGTCGTATAATACATTTTCTGTGCTTAATATTACATACTTTACTATTAAATATCTTTACATAAGACTTAAAAGCAATCTCAATATTATTCACACTGTATAACCCTCTATTCATCCGATAACACAGACGTACATTTAAGCATCTGTGGACTAAAGACAAACCTGTACAACAACTTAGATATGAGTACTCCCATTTGTTGTCGACAATAGGCTCAACCAAATATCGTTCTTGATTCTGCGTTCTTAAACTTGCCAAGATAATTTCCCGTGTAGTTCTAATTCCTTGGTCAATCTCTTGAACATTCTTATTTTCAACATAAGTGTTTCCGGGCTTGTAGAGGAAAAGAATTCCATAAGTGAAGAAGTCAAAATTGCCTATATGACCTGTTGGACCATTTCCGTAGTTAGGAATGTCATTACGAAGGTAACACTATGACTTATGAAGGTAACTTTCACTTTGTATAAAAAGTGGAGATAATTTGCGGTGTAGACAAATTTCCCCGAACTGACCATGAAAACAAAGGCACGAAAGAAACATAATTAAATCTTCATACTCTTTTCTTTTTATCATTATCAGTTACCACTATTACTATCAATATCATTATCATTATTATCATTATTATTATTATTATTATCATTATTATTATTATTATTATTATTATTAGCATGATGATGATAATGATTATTATTGTCGATATTGTTATCATTACCACTATCAATGTTATAATTATCATTATTATCAATGTTACCATCATTACCTTTATCAGTATCACAATCATAATCATCTCCAAAAGAACATTAGCAAATATTATCAACTGCAAGGTATCATAACTAAACTATTATAAAGGTGCTATAATAATACGGTAAATGAAATTGTCAATAATCAATCGAGAATATAGCGTGAAAACATTAAGATATTTAACAGTGATACTGAATACTATTAATGGTATGGATTCTAAAGATATAATAGTATTTGCTAATTATAATGATGATGGTTAAGCCTATGTTGGTAACGATAATGAGAACGCACATGATAATGATGGTAATATTGCACCTGATAACGGCCAATTTTTTAATAAATTTAATAACAATCAAATATATATCTAGCAATAATGATCATGAGTACATCGTTACATTGTAATGCTGTACTTATAGTGTGTATGATACTAATAATGACACAAATATAACTCCCCATACACAAATGCAAGTGAATGGCATTAATAGACGGTCGTTCACAGGAGAAATAGCATACACAGATATCATCTCCATCTCCCTTGTGATGTTATATTACACTCTGTACAAAGTAAATGAGTGACATTTACACATCTACTACAGCCGTACATAAAACATACAAATGTAATGATGGTGCTTTGTCATGTAATCAAAATTATTATTATTATTAATGATTATGATAATAGTGTTAGTTGTCTAAGGGTGAAGTACAATCTAAGAGTTATCATGACTGAGTTATATAATGTAATTAACATAATTTTATACGATTCTTACACCAAAAACATTAAGAACACCGGTCCAATAGTAGAAGTAATAGATAAACATGAATATCAACAACCACAAAGTGCCGATGATGCAAGCAAAAACATTAACATACAATATCTTTCTTTTGTAAACACAAAGTACAGTAAATATAAAACAGGTTTTATCAATATAAGCCGAGGGTATTTTCAGAAATGATGGCAAATGATACAATCAATGCAACAGAAGCAGTTGCCAGAAAAAGCTATGGCTGTTGTTTTCACGGAAGTAGTAGGATTAGGTGGTGCAGTAATTCTGGAATAAATTGTCGTTACTCTCATATCTAGAAGAGCAGTAAAAATAGAGCACTAGTCTTACATTTTATTTTTAGAAACTTGTTCTTGCTGGGCCACATGGAAGCATTACTTAGCATCAGTCATTAGAATCTAGACAACTTGGTTCTGTTGTATATGTATATTCTAAAGAAGTTTGCCCGTTCATTTATATCTCAAAGAGACTTTCTAGTTACCCCCTGAAGCGAATTTCTTATTGAATAATGTATATGGTGAGCACTCGCATACCCTAAAGCATCGGGGGGAAAACATGTAGTGGACCTTGTTAAGTGTTGCAGGATGTGTACACTAGCCGCGCTGAAATGTACATGTGAAGGACGGACGAGCCTCTTGGACATAACTGAAGATGTCCGAAGGCAGAGGTTAAAAGTAGGATAATGAGTTCAATTACATGCTGGCCCTGTCAGAGCCAGCATCTGTAGCCGCTACTGAGATTTCTAGAC
>NW_020869145.1:202469-204664 GCF_003789085.1 Penaeus vannamei
TCTCCCTCTCCTCTCTCTCTCCTCTCCTCTCTCTCTCCCTTCTTCCTCTCTCTTCCCTCTCTCTCCTATCTCCCTCTCCTCTCTTCTTCCCTCTCCTCTCTCTCTCCCTCTCCTCTCTCTCTCCTCTCGCCTCTCTCTCACTCTCCTCTCTCTCTGCCTCTCTCTGCTCTCTCCCTCTCCTCTCTCTCTCCCTCTCCTCTTCTTCCTCTCCTCTCTCTCTCCTCTCCTGCTCTCTCTCCCCTTCTCCTTCTCTCATCCTCTCACTCTTCTCTCTCCTCTCCTCTCTCTCTCCCTCTCCTCTCTTTCTCTCCTCTCCTCTCTTCTTCCCTCTCCTCTCCTCCTCCTCTGTCCTCTCTCTCTCCCTCCTCTCTCTCTCTCTCTCTTCTCTCTCCCTCTCTCTGCTCTTCTCCCTGCTCCTCTCTCTCTCCCTACTCGTCTTCTCTCTGCCCTCTCCTCCTCTCTCTCTCTCCTCTCTCTCTCCTCTTCCTCTTCTCTCTCTCTCCTCTCTGCTGCTCCCTCTCCTCTCTCTCTCCTCTCCTCTCTCTCTCCCTCTCCTCTCTCTCGTCGCCTCTCGCTCTCTCTCTCCCTCTCCTCTCTCTCTCCCTCTCTCTCTCTCTCCTCTCCTCTCTCTCTCCTCCTCCTCTCTCTCTCCCTCTCCTCTCTCTCTCCTCTCCTCTCTTCTCTCCCTCTCCTCTCTCTCTCCCTCTCCTCTCTCTCGTCCTTCTTCCTCTCTCTCTCCCCTCTCCTTCTTCTCACCTCTCCTCTCTCTCTCCCTCTCCTCTCTCTCTCCTCTCCTCTCTCTCTCCCTCTTCCTCTCTCTCTCCCTCTTCCTCTCTCTCTCCCTCTCTCTCTCTCTCCGCTCTCGCTCTCTCTCTCCCTCTCTAACTCTCTCTCCCTCTCCTTTCTCTCTCCCTCTCCTTTCTCTCTCCCTCTCCTCATCTCTTCCCTCTCCCTCTCCCTACTCCCTCTCCCTTCCTCTTCCCTCTCCCTTCTCTCTCTCTCTCTACTCTCTCTCTCTCTCTCTCTCCTCCTCTTCCCTCTCCTTCTCCTTCTTTCCTTCTCCTCTCCTTCTCCCTCTCCTTCTCCTTCTCCATCTCCTTCTCCTTCTCCTTCTCCTTTTCCTCTCCTCTCCTCTTCCTCTCCTCTCCTCTCCTTCTCTTCTCTCCTCTCCTCTCCTCTCCTCTCCGCTCTCCTCTCCCTCCTCCTCTCCTCTCCTCTCTCTCTATCTACCATCTCCATCTCCCATCTCCATCCTCCAATCTCCCATCTCATCTCCTCTCCTCTCTCTCTCTCTCTCTCTCTCTCTCTCTCACATCTCTCTCTCTCCCTCTCCTCTCTCCCTCTCCTCCTCCTGCCTCTCCCTCTCCTTCTCCCTCTCCTCTCCTCTCCTCTCTCTCCCGTCTCCCTCCCCTTCCGCCATCCCTCTCCCCTCTCCGCTCTCCTCCTCCTCTCCTCTTTCCTTTCTTCGTCTCCTCTCTCTCTCTCTCTCTCTCTTCCTCTCGTCTCTCTTTCTCTTCTCTCCCTCTCTCTCTCTCTCCTTCTCTCTCTCTCAAGCTCTCTTCTCCTCTTCTCTCTTCCTCTCGCCTCTCTCGTCCTCTCTCTCTCATCTCTCCTCTCTCTCTCTCCTCCTCCTCTCCTCTCTCCTCTCATCCTCTCTCTCTCTCTCTCTCTCTCTCTCTCTCACTTCTCTCTCTCTCCTCTCTCTCTCTCTCTTGTCCTCTCTCTCTCTCGTCCTCTCTCTCTCTCTCCCCTACTTCTCTCTCTCTCCCTCTCCTCTCTCTTGCTCTCTCCTCTCTCTCTCTCTCTCTCTCTCTCTCCCTCTCTCTCTCTCTCCTCTCATTCCTCTCTTCTCTCTCTCTCTCTCTCTCTCTTCTCTCTCTCTCATCTCTCTCCTTCTCTCTCTCGTCTCTCTCTCTCTCTCTCTCTCTCTCTCTCTCTCCTCTTCTCTCTCTCTCTCTCTCTCTCTCTCTCTCCTCTCATCTCTCTCTCTCTCTCTCTCTCTCTCTCTCTCTCTCTCCCTCTCTCCTCTCTTTCCTCTCTCTCCTCCTCTCTCTCTCCTCTCTCTCTCACCTCTCTCCTGCTCTCTCTCCCTCTCTCTCTCTCCTCTCTTCACTCTCCTCTTCTCTTCTCCTCTGTCTCTCTTCTTCTCTCCTTCTCTTCTCTCCTTCTCTCTCTCTCTCCTCTCTCTCTCTCTC
>NW_020869146.1:0-12500 GCF_003789085.1 Penaeus vannamei
TCTCTCTCTCTCTCTCTCTCGCTCTCCTTTCTCTCTCTCTCTCTTTCTCTCTCTCTCTTTCTCTCTCTCTCTCTCTCTCTCTCTCTCTCTCTCTCTCTCTCTCTCTCTCTCCTTTCATTCTCTCACTAAAAGAATTCATTAGAGAAACGATTTCAGCAGAAAAGGGGAAAAAAGTGACTACCTGTCCCTCGGTAGTGTGTGCATAGCGTGAGTTGGCACTGGCGCTGGCACTTCCGGTTAGCGAGTGCCAAGCTGCCGTACCGATACTCTAGGATTTTTTGGTGTTATTTTGTATTATTTTTTTGGAGTTTCTTTTTTCTAAACAAGGAAGTTGGTGGGTATAAAATCGAGAGTGAGAGTGAGAGAGATGGAGGAAGAGAGGGAAGGAGGAAGAGAGGGAAGGAGAGAGAGAGGAGGGGAGGGAAGGTTTGAATGAGGAAGAGAGAGGGAGGAAGGGAAGGAGGAAGAGAGAGGGAGAGAGGGAAAGAGAGAAGGAGGGAAGGAGAAGGAGAAAGAGGGAGGGAGGACAGGAGGGAAGGATGGAGGGAGAGAGGGAAGGAGAGAGAGAGGAGGGGAGGGAAGGATTAAATGAGGAAGAGCGAGGGAGGAAGAGAGGGAAGGAGAGAAGGAGAGAAGGAGGGAAGGAGAAGAAGAAAGAGAGAGAGGAGAGGAGAGAGGGAAGGAGGAGGAAAGGAGGGAGGGAGGGAAGGAGAGACAGAGGAGAGGAGAGGAGGGAGGGAAGGAGGGAAGGAGGAAAGAAAAGAGGGAAGGAGGGAGAGAAAAAGAAAAGGAGAAGAGAAGAGAAGAGAAGAGAAGAGATCGCCCGTATTATAACAATTTTCCCAGATGTACTGCAATAAACATATCAACAAGAATGCTATAACACTATCATTTTAGCTAAATTCATCGCATCACAAAACTTCAATTTTGTTTTAATTTATCCACTAAAGAAGAAGAAGAAGAAGAAGAAGAAGAAAATAACGAACATGTCATAAATTGAGTCTCATATAAAGAATTAAGAACAATATAACATCCTTTCCTAACCTAGCGCTTAATACACCACAGAATGAAGCCACAACACCATACAGAGATAATAAATACCCATAAAACTACAAAATTAGATTAACATAATACTCTATAGTTGACGAAATTATAAAACAGACCAGAAAATACTCATAAAACCACTAAATTAAATTCACATAATGCTTTATAGTTGACTTAATTATAAAACAGATCAGAAAATACCCGAAAATACCCATAAAACCACAAAATTAAATTCACATAATGCTTAACAATTGACGTAATTATAAAATAGATGAGAAAATACCCGAAAATACCCATAAAACCACAAAATTAAATTAACATAATACTTTATAGTTGACGTACTTATAAAATAGACCAGAAAACTATTTAATTGCCAAGTCACCGATAACAACCTTGTTCAGAGCGAGGTCGTTTGGTTGTACTTGCAAAATTGTGTAAACAAGATGGTATAGAATCCTTTTTTTTTTTTTTTTTCTTTTCTTATAGTCTCCCTTTCTCCTTTTTTTCTTTTCTTATAGTCTCCCATTCTCCTTTTCTTTCTGCTATTCTCTTCTTCTCTTCTTTTACTAATGTTTTTATGGGTATTTATTTTCTCTTAATCACTCTCTTTCTTCTTTTGTTTCTTCCTCCTGTGTTTTACTACCCCTTACTTCCTTCTCTCTCCTTGTCCCTCCTTCTCTCTCCTTGTCCCTCCTTCTCTCTCCTTGTCCCTTCCTCCCTCCTTCTCTCTCCTTGTCCCTCCTTCCCTCCCTCTCCTTGTCCCTTCCTTTCTCCTCCTCCTTCCTCGCTCCTCCTCCCTCCTTGTCCCTTCCTACTTCCCTCTCCTTGTCCCTCTTTCTCTCTCATTGTCCCTTCCTCCCTCCTCCCTCCTTCCCTCCCTCTCCTTGTCCTTCCTCCCTCCTCCCCCTTCCTTCCTCCCTCCCTCCATCTCCTCCCTCNTCTCACAGGCCATATTTTGAGAGAGCAATATATTTATCGATATACCTTTCCCCTGAGGGCCGTCAAGCCTATGTGACCTAGAGACAAAGTGAGCGGGAGGAGCGTTGGTTGCGTAGGTCGAGCGGCGAGTTCCTACCCCGAATATGTACCTCTCTCGACTCTTCCTCTCTCTCTCGTCTTCAACTCTCTCTCATATATATAGTAAATATATATATAATATATAGTATTAATAGTATATAATTAATATATATGTTATCGTGATATGTGTATAGGCATAATTTTCCTCTTTCTTTTCAACCGAATACCATTTCTAACAAATTTTTCAAAACTTCGGCTTCAGAAAAGAGAAAAAACTTTGGGCTCGTATCCCCTCCGCTCGAACCGCTCCAGCCTGCGGATATTCCGAAGCGACACTCGAATGCACTTGAAGCCGCGGGACATTTTCCCCTCGGGTTCGAGTGGAAAAAGGAGAAGAATTAATTAGATGATCGATTCCGTAATGGATTGCAATGTGTTTTCAGGGCTGAGTGATTCGTAATTTTTTTTTTGTGATGATTACGGAATGATTGGTGGTTGTGATGAAGTTAATTATCGTATTTGTTTCTATGTATATGTATATCATATTATCGCGTTATTTTTATCGTCATCACCATTACGAATTTAAAAACACTTGGCTTCTGCTGAGTCCTATATCTTTTTTTCTTTTTTTCTCTCTTTTATCTGCCTGTTTTTGTATTTCTTTTCCATTGCTAGGTACGTATCCCTCTCTTTGTTTCCTGCGATCTTTTTCTATTTCTGTATTTGTCCTGCCGTGCCTCTCGCTCTCGCTCTCTCTCTTCTCTTCTCTCCTCTCTCTCTCTCTCTCTCTCTCTCTCTCTCTCTCATCTCTCTCTCTCTCCTCTCTCTCTCTCACTCAATTATCTCCTCTCTGTTTCTTCTTCACCTCTTCCCCTACCCCTCATTCTATTTTTCCTTCGACACACACACACACACACACACACACACACACACACACACACACACACACACACACACACACACACACACACACACACACACACACACACACACACACGTTCCCCCCCCCCAACACACATACGCACACTCCCCCCCCCTCCACACACACATGCACACGCACCTCCCCACGTGACCCACGGGACACCAGCGCGCGCGCTCCCATCCTGTCCGATTCCACAAAATTATCAGTCATAGTGACGTTCGACGGAAGCTCTCTGTAAACGCACTCAAGTCCTCAGTCTTAAATTATAAATACATGGCGACAGTGCATTAGAACTGCTCTCTCTAATCTCAATCAAGTCCTCAGTCTTGAGTAATATATACATGGCGATTGTGTGTGACAAGTAGTTGAGCTTTATTAACGTTTTGGTGCGTTAGTGCTTCGGTTATATTCCTGCTCCTTTTCCTTTTCTTTAATTCTCTCCTGCACGTCTCCTCTCCTTCGTACTCCATTGAGGTAAGGGATCTTGAAGAATCTTTATTGTGTGTCTCTTGAAGGATCTTGAGTGTTACCCGGACCTCCTTTTGTGTGTGTGCGTGTGCGTATGTGTGTGTACGTGTATGCGTATCCCCATTTACATGTGTACATGTGTTTGCATGTGGGTGTGTGTACATACGTATACGTATCTCCGTGTGTGTATACTTATGCCCGTTTACATGTGTGTACGTGTGTTTGCATGTGGGTGTGTGTACATGTATACGTATGTCCGTGCGTTTATGCGTATGCCCGTTTATATGTGCGTGCGTGTGTTAGCATGTGTGTGTGTGTGCATGTATGCATATTCCCGTGTGCGTGTATGCGTATGTCCGTGTTATCCACGTGGCGTCTTGAGGACTAGATTTCGATGTTATAAAAGATGTGGGTCGGAGATTCTGATGCTTTGAATTCATAAGGGTCGGATTGTTTGATTGGTGCGTCGTGGCATTTCTTGTTCTTTGTTACTGGTTAGTGTGTGAGTGTGCGGGTGTGTATGTGAAATTATCTTCGTGTGTGTGTGTGTGTGTGTGTGTGTGTGTGTGCGTACGTACGCGTTTGTGTGTATTTTTGTGTTGGTGGATGTGGGTTGCTTATATGTGCTTCTGCATTTGTATATATATGTATATGAATACACATATACTTCATTTTCACACGTTTATAATTCATATATCTACTGGTATACACAGAGAGAGAGAGAGAGAGAGAGAGAGAGAGAGAGAGAGAGAGAGAGAGAGAGAGAGAGAGAGAGAGAGAGAGAGGAGAGAGAGAGAGAGAAGAGCAAAAATATTCTACTAGACAGACAAATAATAGACATACAAACAGACAGACAAACAGCTAAATCCCGACCGAAAACTAGAAAAAAACGTATATTTTCCCAAACCCCATATTGCATTCTGACATCGCAACCTGTCCCTTCCCCAGCCCCTCCTTTTGAAACGTTTATTGTTTACAGTTTCCATGTAACGTTTGTCCGGGTGTTTTCAGGGGAAATTCAGATTTCTTTCAGAGTGTGAGATTGAATGGGATGGCTTGCTCTTTTGAGTGTGAAAGGAGAGGAGGGAGGGAGGGGAGAGGAGGGGGGGAAGGGGAGGGAGGGAGGGAAGGAAGGGAGAGGGAAGGGAAGGGTAAAGGATAGGTGGGAAGAGAGGAGGGGAGGGAGAGGGAGAGAGGGTGGGAGGAGAGGAGGGGGAGGGAAAAGGGGAGAGGGTAAGGGAGGAGGAGGGAAGGGGAGAGGGTGGGAGGAAAGGAGGGGAGGGAGGGAGGGGAGAGGGTATAGAGAGGGGGAGGGAAGGAGGGGTAGAGGATTGGGAGAAACGAGGAGGGGAAGGAAAGAGGAGAGGATTGGAGGGAGGGAAGGTGAAGGGGGAGAGGTTGGGGGAGGGGACGCGGCAGGCGGGGAGAGAAAGGGGGACAACCAAGAGGGCAAAGGATTGGAAGACTCTCTGAGAAAAAACAAAGAGGGAAAGAGAAAAACAAAAAAAAAAAAAAAAAAAAAAAAAAAACAAAACAAAAAAAAACATCCTCGGCCCCCCCCGTTGCCAAAACACAAAAAAAAAACAAAAACCCAAAAAAAAAAACAAAAAACAAAAAAAAAAACCCACCCAATAAATAACGAAAAAAAAAAACAACCCATCCAAACCCCAAACAAAAACCCCAAAAAAAAAAAACAAAGGAACCTCTACCAAAATCGTTATCCCCCAACCCAAAAACCCAAATAAATAACTGAAAAAAGAAATACAGAAAATAAAAGAAAAAGAATAACACGTGCCGAGCGGGTGCACGCGCGCGCCGCGGATAAGAGCGCCCACTCGGAAACTGAGGCAGCGAGGCGCCACAAAAATCGATTCCGCGGGGCCGGACGAAAAACCGAGAGACAAACAGCGCAAAAAAACCACAAGCACGCCCAAAAAAAAAACAAAAACGCAAACCAAAAAAAAAAAAACGGCGCAAAAAAAAAAAAACCGCCGAAAACGAGAAAAGTAGGCCCGTAAAAAAGAAAAACCAGCGCAAAGGCGCGGCGCCCCAGGCGGCCGCCGGGCCGGGCCGGCCGTGCGCCCGCGGGCACGAGAGAAAAAAAGCAGAACGAAAAACGTGGCCGCGACGTGGCGACGTGGCCGGCAAAGGAGCGATACATGGTGTGTTGTGGTACCGAGGAGAAGGGAAGGGGAAGAGAAGAGGGCAGAAAATAAGTGGAAAAAAAGTAAACTGTATGTGGAATTAAGAGGATGAGGGAAAAATTAATAGGGGGATAAAAGGGAGGGAAAGATGGAGGGATAAGGAAAGGAGAGATTGTAAGAAAAAGGGAAGAGAAGGAAAAAGGGGAAAGAAAAGGTAGATTCAAAAGGTGAGAATGAAAATGTGGGTAGAGAAAGAGAGAAGAAATAAGGCATAAAGGAAATAAGAATGTGAAAGAGAAAAGAACGGGAAATAAGAGAAAGAATGCACAAACGAAACCAAAAGAGACAGACAAAAGAGATAGTGAGAGAGAATACATGACGAAGACAGAAACGATAACTGAAGCAAGGAAAAAACAGATACAAAAAAAGAAATAAAAACAAGAGAAACACACACGCACACACCTCCAACTAAAAGTAGAATCTCTCATTATAAAACGATCATCCCAGATAAACGCTAACTACAACCATCACTCCACTTCTCCTCATATGTCCTTATATCCATATCATACACTTGTTAGCGTTATACAAAAAAAATATGGAAACCGAAAATGCATTCAGGTTCCATTACGAGGTTTAGCGTGAGGGAAATATTGATGTCATGTGGTTACGTACTTTAGATAATCTCCATAAGCAAATGGCAAAAAGTATTATTCGTAGATTATCAGCAAATTATTATCTGAAAAACTGATCTGTTTGTTTTGTTTGTGTCTCTTTTCTTTATCTCTCGTATTTATCTATAATGATCTTCTCATCTCAAATCTCTCTCTCTCTCCTCTCGTCCTCTCTCTCTCTCTCAATACCTTTCTCCTCTCTCTCATCTCTAAAATCTCTTAAATCTCACTCTCTCGTCGTAACACAATTATCCCTTCAAAACTCCTCTCACAAACCAAAACATCACAAAAAAAAAAACAAAAAAAAAAAAAAAAAAAAAAAGAAAAAAAAAAAAAAAAAAAAAAAAAAAAAAAAAAAAAAAAAAAAAACAAAAAAAAAAAAAAACTCTCTCATAAACAACTCAATAACAAATAAAAATAATAAAAAACAAAATAATCTCATCAATGCTGTCATAGTTAGAGAAAATCTTTATGGATCAACATACTTTTAACTAATAATCTTCCAATCAAAGTACTTTCTTGAGTTAGTACGAAGAGTTACTCATGGTCGGACTTTTCCTGTCCTTAAAGACCAAGTGTGACGTCATCATTATAAAGGACGTAGGGGATTGGCTGTCTCTCTTTTTATGGTGTGATGTCATAATGCTATGACGTAATAGGCATGACGGCAAGGGGAAAAACAACAACCAGGTGTTATTTTACATGTTTTGATATCGCTATATCTGTTATTGCGTTACTCATGGTATTTTTGAGAGCATTGTTATTCTTGTTGGTGTGATCATGTTCGTCGTCATGTTCACCGTCATTTTTGTTATTATCTTCGCCAAGGAGGATTTTTTTTAGGATTTTTTTTTTTTTTTTTTTTTTTTTTTTTTTTTTTTTTTTTTTTATCAGGGGTGTGTCTTAACCTGACTTCAGTGGTGGTCCAAATTCATGATCCGAATCCTGGATTTTTAAAAATGAATTTCATCAGTTACCCCTATTACGTTGGCAACGGGTGTAACTATTATTATTGTGTTTACGTACGTCACCAGCGTACTTGAGAAAAAGGTGATTTTAATGTAATTCTTCGTATGAGTATTTCAATTGCGTCAGTAACTCTATTGCCTTGGCGGAGGTATGCGCTCTCTAAATGCTTCTAGTTATTGTTGGTCTTGTAATATACCATTCGCAAAAGTGAATATTGATAGCATACACACTGATATAGTGAGAACAAAGCGCAATTTCATAATAATATAAAACAACAGCGTCAAAATAAAATCAACTCCCTCTGCAAAAACAGGTCGGCCGGTCGCTTACACCAACAAAACGCAGCCGGTGAATATTCTTCAAGTTCTGTTCTTAGTCATTCTCGTCCTAGCGTCTCTCTCTCTCTCACTTTTTTTTTTTCTCTGGTGCGTTGTTTTTAAAATTCATCTGATATGACGCAGATATAGAGAAGCACGGCTGTTGTTCATGCTTGGAATAACATTGAGCAAACGCGCAGAGAATGTTTGAAAATTAATACCGTTGGCTGGCCCGGTCGCTGACTTCGGACTTGGTCAGTTTCTGTCTCTTCTTCGGGTTGGCATGAGGATGTTGTAGTGTCTGTATTTGTACCTGTTTATGTGTCTGTTTATCGAGTTCCCTTTCTTTCTCTCTCTCTCTCGTTCTCCGTTTTTATCCCTGTCTGTCTCTCTCTCACTTTTTCTCCACTCTTTTCTCTCTCTCTCTTCCCCCCCCCCCTCTCTCTCTCTTATGAAATACGTAAGTAATTTTGATCATTCCTATCGCGTTTTGTCGTTATCCTATATTTTCGTAATATCCCTAACCTTATGGTTTCGCTTCTAATTTTCCTTATCCGGATAAAAAAAAAAACTGACTCGTGTGAAATATATATCCCACTTTATTTCGTAATTTTGGCCTCCGTGCATTATTTATTCGATATAAAATCCACTGGAAACTTTAATTATAAAGTTTGTTAATATTTCAGTACCCAAGTAATTACTTTTTCTCTCATATTCATTCGTACCTGATTTATATATTATATTTTGCCCTAAGTATTTTATTATCAAGTTCATTAACCTCAAAATCTGCCTGAGAGTTTAATGGGGTATTTTAGTAATATAATAGATACTGTCCGTCCGGCCTCTTGGGGTTGCCAGATAGTCTCTTTGGGACATCCGTTGCTTGCATCTAGAGTTCTGAGAAATCTGTGACTGACGTTTTCTGTCTGCCTCTCTCTTCCTTTCTCTCTCACTCTCCCTCTTTCAAATCCTCTCTCTTTCTCTCTCTCTCTCTCTCTCTCTCTCTCTCTCTCTCTCTCTCTCTCTATCTCTATATATATATATATATATATATATATATATATATATATATATATATGTTGTGTATATATATATGTGTGTCTGTGTCTTTTTTTCTCTCCCTTTCCCTCTCTTTTTTCCTTACCCCTCCCTCCTCTTTTCTCTCGCCCCTCCTCTCCCTTTCCCCCTCCTCCCTTTCCTTCTCTCTCTTTACACTTCAACATCATCTCTCTCATCAACAGTTATTCAAAGGATAAATCCCAACCCGAAAAGCGAAGGGTATTTGCCAAAGTAATCTTCGGGAGCAAATTACATTCGATAATTACACAACAGGTAATTCATGGCTTGATAACAGGCATCGGGTGTTATCAGATAAGTCCCTGTTTGCATATAATTCGGCCGTGGTTTGTTTGTTTGTCTAAGGACCTAACGACGATGATTTGTATATCTTTATCCTCGGGGTTTCTCGTATCTTATGCCTCGTCCTCATTTAGATAGTTTAGTTTAATTCATTTAGATTTGGTGGATTGCGCTTCTATCTCTTTCTCTGTCTGTCTGTCTGTCGCTATCTCTGTCTCTCTCATTTTTCTGGTTATCTCTCACTCTTTCTGTATATAATATATATATATATATATATATATATATATATATATATATATATTATAATATATTATATATATATATATATATATATATATATTATATATATACATATATACATATATATCTATCTGTGTGTGTTTGTGTGTGTGAGTTTGTGTGTGTGTGTGTGTGTATGTGTGTGTGTGTGTGTGTGTGTGTGTGTGTGTGTGTGTGTGTGTGTGTGCGTGCGTGTGTGTTTGTGTGTGGTGTGTGTGCGTGCGTGTGTGTTTGTGTGTGTATGTGTGTATGTCTTTCTTTTCTCTCACTTCCTTTCCCTCTCTTTTTTTCTTTACCCCTCTCCCCTCTTTCTCTCTCACCCCTTCTCTCTTTCCCTCCCTCCCTCTCTCTATCCTTCTCTCTACCCTCCCCCCCCTCTCTGTATCTGCTTGTCTCTATCTTTCTCTCTCTCTATCCATTTCTCTCTATATATATACCTCTCTCTCTCTCTCTCTCTCTCTCTCTCTCTCTCTCTCTCTCTCTCTCTCTCTCTCTCTCTCTCTCTTCTCTCTCTCTCTCTCTCTCTCTCTCCCTCTCTCGGTCCTTCTTGGTTAGCAACAACCCTTGCAGTCTGTAACTTGCAAAGAGTCAGCTGGCAGATGATGGACTTCAAAATATATTGTGCATATTATTATATTAGATTGAATAGATTAACAACGTACCTGGTGTTTTAAATGAATCTTTCCCCTACTACGTAAGTTATCCAAATCAGGTTATCCATTTATTAAGTTGTCCAAATAAAGAGATCACCAAAGTACTCTTCAAAGTTGATGTATGATTGATGGGCCTTTTAAGGACAGCCAGTTTGTGTTGATGCTTAGGCTTTTTTTTTTTTTTTTTTTTTTACTTTGAATTCTTTTAGCCTTTCTTTTGGTTCTCCTGTTTCTCTGCTTCTCAAAGTTTGTATTCTTCCAGTTTTATTTTTTTATCTTTTTTTTCTAGTTTTCTCTGTCTCTCCCTCTCCCTCATTCTCTTCTTTCTGTTTGATTGTCTGCCGGTTTCTCTCTCTCTCTCTCTCTCTCTCTCTCTCTCTCTCTCTTCTCTCTCTCTCTCTCTCTCTCTCTCTTCTCTCTCTCTTCTCTCTCTCTCCTCTCTCTCTCTCTCTCTCTCTCTCTCTCTCTCTCTCTCTCTCTCTCTCTCTCTCTCTCTCTCTCTCTCTCTCTCTCTCTCTCTCTCTCATAATTTCCTCCCTCCATCTTTCTCTCCCCATCTTCTCTCCTCCCTTGTCCCATCCCCCTTCTTTCCCACACTCCCTTTCTCCCCTCCCCCCACCCTCACCTTCCTCCCTCCCTTCACCCACTTTCCTTTTCCTTCCCCTCTCTCAACTTCCCATCCTCCCTCTTTTATCATCTCCCTCTCCTTCCCTCGCCTCCCCACCTCCCCTTTTCTCCCCATCTCATTCCCCTTCTTCCCTCTCCATCTCCCCCATTTCACTCCCCCTTTCCCCACCTCCCCCTCTCACTCCCCTTCCCCCCCTCCCTCTCCTCCTCCCCTCTCCCCTTCCCCCCCCCCCTCCCTCTCCTCCTTCCCATCTCACTCCCTCTCCTTCCCCCCCCCCCACCCTCCCCCGACACTCTCTCGGCATTTGAAAAAAAAACTTCAGCAACAGGAATTATTCATATCCAAACATCCTCGGAAACTCAAAGGATACATTAGGATTCTCGCAACACTTGGGATCCTTGAGAAAGTGCGGTTGCTAGGCCGAGGGAGGAAGGGGGGGGGGGTAGGATCGGGTATAAGGAGGGAGCAGGAAGGGAAAGGGTAGAGGGAGGGGGGGCGGGTAGGGTAGGATAGGGTACAAGGAGGGAGCAGGAAGGGAAAGGGTAGAGGGGAGGGGGAGGGGGTAGGGTAGGATAGGGTACAAGGAGGGAGCAGGAAGGGAAAGGGTAGAGGAGGAGTGGAAGGGGAGGGGGAGGGTAGGAGGGAGGGTAGGGAGCAGGAAGGGAAAAGGGTAGAGGGAGGAGGGAGGGGGAGGGTAGGATAGGGTAACAGGGGAAGGGAAGGGAGGAAGGGAGGGGGAGGGGGAGGGTAGGGGGAAAATGGAGGGAGGGGAGAGGGCAGGATGGGGGATAGAGAGAGGAGGATTGGAGGGGGGGAAGGGGCAGGAGGAAAGGATAGAGGAGGAGTGGAGGGGGGGGAGGGGAAGGGGGAGGGGAAAGGGTAGGGAGGGAAAGGGTAGGAGGGGGGAGGGAAGGTATAGAGCGGAGGGGAGGGTAGAGAGAGAGACAGGGGGGGGGGGAGAAGAAGAAAAAGGACCGTGGTTGCAAAACTTGGAGAAGGGGTGGGGGGGAGGATAGAGGGAGGAGAAGGATAATGGAGAGGTAGGGGGAGGGTAAGGAAGGGGTTGGGGGATAAGAGAGAGGAGGAGAGGGCTATGGTCGCAAGGCGGGGGAGGGGGGAAGGGGATAGGAGGGTAGGAAAGAGGAAGGGAAGGGAGAAGGGAGGGAATAAGAGAGAGAGAGAGACGGAGAGACAGAGGAGAGAGAGGAAATGGCTGTGGTTGCTAGGCTGGGAGAGAGAGAGAGAGAGAGAGAGAGAGAAGAGAGAGAGAGAGAGAGAGAGAGAGAGAGAGAGAGAGAGAGAGAGAGAGAACAAGAATAATAATTATGATAATAATGATAATAATGAAAAGAAAAAGAATAAGATGGAAGAAAGGGAATGAGAAAGAAGAAAAAGACGAATAATTATAATGATAATAATAAAAGATAAGAATAAGAATGAAAAAAAGTAATGAGAGAAGAAGAAGAAGAAGAAGAAAAAAGAAGACATTAGGATTCTAACATGTCTCTGATTCTGAGAAGTATGTTTGCTAAGCGAGGGGGGAGGGGGTGGTCGAAGGGGGGGTGGGGCTGGTGGGGTAGTAAAAAAAAGGGGTTAAAGAGAGAGAGGAGAAAGGATAGGGATAGGAGAAGCACAAGAATGGGGCAAGTAGAAGGAGTAGAAGGAGAAGGAGATAGAGAAAGGAGAAGAGAATGAAAGAGAGAAGTAAAGAAGAGAAGAAAGGAAAATGAAGATAAAAAAGGAGAGAAGAATGAGAATAAGGGAGAAAGAAGAGAATAAGAATAGAATAAGGGAGAAGGAAGAGGAGAGGAAACTGAATAAGGGAAAAGGGAGAA
Organism: Penaeus vannamei; assembly: GCF_003789085.1. Lineage (NCBI taxonomy): Eukaryota > Metazoa > Arthropoda > Malacostraca > Decapoda > Penaeidae > Penaeus > Penaeus vannamei. The sequence continues at coordinate 12,307 of NW_020869146.1, forward strand.
AGGAGAGGAGAGAAGAACGAGAATAAGGGAGAAATGAGACAGAAGAATAAAGAAGAAGGGCGAAGAGAGAAGAATGGGAATAAAGGTTAGAAAGAGGAGAAAAAGGGGAAGAAAGGAGAAAGAGGAGGAATAAACAAGAATGGCGGAATGAGAAGTGAGAGAGATAAGAATGAAAGAAGGGAGAGAATGAGAAT
>NW_020869146.1:17500-22500 GCF_003789085.1 Penaeus vannamei
TATTTTATTTATTATTATTATTTTTTTTTATTCCATCTTTTTTCCTTAGATGAAAATGAGGTTATGGAGAATTGTGATTTTTTTTTTTGGTTGCGTTTGTTAGTTTGTTTAACATCAAAAAGTTATGCATATAATTTTTCCCAGATGTTCGTCTTAGCTTAATTTAAATGTGATTATATTTTCCCGGTTATCCGGATCCTGATTCGGATCTAGGATTTTTTTTAATGATTGCATCAGTGACTCTATTGCCTTGGCGGAGGTATGCGCTCTCTGAGTGCTTCTAGTTCTTCTTCTTATTTTTTATTTTTTATTTTTTTTATTATTTATTATTATATTTTTTTTGCTTATCTTAAGTTATCATCATCATTATCATCATTTGACTTTCTTTTGTTCTTTTGTAGATTTATTATTTACTCCTCTTCCTCCTGCTCCTCCTCTCCTTTTTTCCTCTCCTTTCCTCCTTCTTTTTCCCCTTCTCATCCTCCTCTCCCTTCTCTTTCTCCTTCATCTTCTCTTCCTCTCCTCCTTCATCCACATCCTCCAAATTCTCACCTTCCTCCTTCTCCTCTTTCCCCTCCTCCTTCCTATTATTTCTTCCTATCTTCTTTATTTTTCCCTCTTCTTCCTCCTTCATTCTCCTCGTCTTCATCTTTCCCCGCTTCCTTCTACTTCTTCCTTCTTCCTCTTCATCCTTTATCCCTTTCCCTGTTTCCTCCTCTTTCTTCATCCTACTCTATCTTCTTCCCCGCTTCTCCTTTTTTCCTCCTTTCATTCCCCGCTTTTCCTTCTTCCCTTCCTCCCTACCTCCTTCTATTCTTCCTCTCTTCCTCTTCTCTTCGTTCTCCTTTCGTTTCTCCTCTTCCTATTCCTCCATGTCTTCCTTTCTCGCTTCGCCCTTCCTCCTTTCCCCTTCTCCTCCTTTTCCTCCTTCCCCGCTTCCTCCTCCTCTTCCTCCACATCCTGTTTCCCCGCTTCCTCCCTCCTTATCTTCCTCCACATCCTGTTTCCCCGCTTCCTTCCCCTTCCTTCTTCCCCATCCTCCACGCCCTCCTTCCCCGCTCCCTCTCCCTTTTTCCCCGCTCCCTCCCCCTTCCTTCCCTCCTTCCCCGCTCCCTCCCCCTTCCTTCCCCGCTTCCTCCCCTCCTTCCCTCCTTCCCCGCTCCCTCCCCCTTCCTTCTTCCTCAGCCACCTCACATTGTTTCCCCCGCCGAGAATCCCACCGTCCACCTTCACTTGCGAATCAATATCAGACGGGAAGGAAGGATCGCAACGCGAAGGGAGGGAAGAGGGGAAAAGGAAGGGGCGGGAGGGGAGGAGGAAGAGGGGTGAGGGGAGGCGGAGGAGGGGGAGGGAAGGGGAAGGGGAGGGGGGGAGGGAGGAGAGGAGGAGGAGGAGAGGAGGGAGGAGGAGTAGGAGGGGAGGGGAAGAAGGACAAGGAGAAGGGGAAGGAGAAGAAAAAGGAAAAGGAGAAGTAGAAGTAGAAGGAGAGGAGGAGGAGAAAAAAAGAAGAAGCAGAGGAGGAGACGATGCGCTTTTCTTAAAGAATTTAATATGAATCGAATACGTAGATAGAATTATGTTAGTTCGTCTTTCTCCATTCTATATGTTACATACATGTTTTTGTTTCGTTTTCTTTCCAATCATGCTTTTTTTGTGTTTCTGACGGTTGGACTTTCTCGTTATTTCTCAGTCTCTTCTTTTTCTCTTTCCTCTCTTGCTCATTCTATCCTTAGTCTTCTCTCTCTCTCGTCTTCTCCTTCGTTCTCTCTCTCTCTCTCTCTCTCTCTCTCTCTCTCTCTCTCTCTCTCTCTCTCTCTCTCTCTCTCTCTCTCTCTCTCTCTCTCTCTCTCTCTCTCTCTCTTCTGTCTCTCTCTCTCTCTCTCTCTCTTCTCTCTCTCTCTCTCTCTCTCTCTCTCTCTCTCTCTGTCTCTTTATCTGTCTGTGCATGTCTCTCTATCTTTCACCCACTCACCCACACACTCCCCACTCACTCATCCCCCCCCTCCACCCACCCATCCACCCTCTCATTAATACAGAACAAACAGGTCAAATTTGGTCGCATCCAAAGTGATAGATTATCGACGTGCACGGAATTAGCACGTAACTTTACAATCATTCGGGACTTGTGTAATTTTAGACCCGCAGCCAAGTTTTGAATTCGATTATCTCGGAAGGGCTAATAGAGGAAATACCCACGCGGATACACGGATGCACGCAAGCACACACGCGCGTGTATACAGGGTTTGCAGTTCTCCCGTAAGCGCACGCGGTTATTATTTCCTTTATGTCTTTATTCGTTTATTGTTATTGTTTAATCTACTTTTGTTATTGTTGTTTTTTATTGGTGTTATTATTATGATTATTATCATGTCATATTTGTTTTATTTGTTATTTTCATTACTATTATAATTGTAATTGTTTTTATTGTTTTTGTTATTGTTGTTATTATGATTATCGTCATCGTCATTACTATTACTATTATTATGATTATTATTACTATTGTCATCATCGTCATCATTATTATTCTTGTTATCATTGTTGTTGTTGTTGTTATTACTATTATGGGTATTATTGTTGTTGTTGTTTGTTTTGCTGTTATCATTATTATCATTAATATGATGATAATGGTCATCATCATCATCATCATCATCATCGTCATCATCATCGTCATCATCATCACCATCATCCATCATTCGTCATCATCATCACCATCATCTCATCGTCATCATCAATCATCACCATCATCATCATCATCAATCATCACCATCATCATCATTCATCGTCATCATCATCATCATCCGAATCATCATGATCATCATCGTCATCACCATCACCATCCATCAATCAATCGTCATCACATCATCATCGTCATCATCATCATCATCATCATCGTCATCATCATCATCATCGTCATCATCATCACCATCATCATCGTCATCATCATCATCATCATCGTCATCATCATCATCATCATCGTCATGTCATCACCATCATTCGTCATCGTCATCGTCATCGTCATCGTCATCATCATCTCCATCATCGTCATCATCACCATCATCATCATCATCGTCATCATCATCACCATCGTCATCATCATCATCGTCATCATCATCATCATCGTCATCACCATCATCCATCCATCATCGTCATCGTCATCGTCATCATCATCATCGTCATCATCATCGTCATCGTCACCGTCACCATCATCACCATCATCAGTATTACAGATGCGGTCAATGTATTATAAATCGTATCATTAATCTTATTACTACAGTCATTATTATTGATAACGTTGTTTTTATTACGATCTCTCGATGCTGTTATTGTGTCATTTTAATATGACTGTTGTTGTTGTATTTCTTTCTCGTATGATTCCTTTGTTCTGAATTCTGATCCTTTTTTTGTCTTCTCTTAAGCTTTTGCCGTATTATGTCTTTTCCATGTAGGTATACACATTGACACACACACGCAAACGCACACGCACACGCACACACATCCTCCTGTATTGATCTCCTCACCTGAGCGGGCGGCCGAGAGAGAGAGAGAGAGAGAGAGAGAGAGAGGAGAAGAAGAGAGAGAGAGGAGAGAGAGAGAGAGAGAGAGAGAGGGAGAGAGAGAGAGAGAGAGAGAGAGAGAGAGAGAGAGAGAGAGAGAGAGAGAGAGGGAGAGAGAGAGAGAGAGAGAGAGAGAGAGAGAGAGAGAGGAGAGAGAGAGAGAGAGAGAGAGGGAGAGGAGGGAGGGAGAGGAGAGAGAGAGAGAGAGAAGGAGAGAGAGAGAGAGAGAGAGGAGAGGAGAGGAGAGGTAGAGGTAGAGGTAGAGGTAGAGGTAGAGGTAGAGGTAGAGGTAGAGTAGAGTAGAGTAGAGGGAGAGGGAGAGGAGAGGGAGAGAGGAGAGAAGAGAGAGAGAGAGAGAGAGAGAGAGAGAGGAGAGAGAGAGAAGAGAGAGAGAGAGAGAGAGAGAGAGAGAGAGAGGGGGGGAGAAAGGAGAAGAGAAGGAGAAGGAGAAGGAGAGGAGAGGGGAGAGAGGAGAGGAGAGGGAGAGGGAGAGGGAGGAGGGAGAGGGAAGGAGAAGGAGAGGGAGAGGGAGAGAAAGGAAAGGGAAAGGGAAAGGGAAAGGGAAAGGGAAAGGGAAAGGGAAAGGGAAGGGAAGGGGAAGGGAAGGGGAAGGGGAAGGGGAAGGGGAAGGAGAAGAGAGAGAGAGAGAGAGAGAGAGAGAGAGAGAGAGAGAGAGAGAGAAGAGAGAGAGAGAGAGAGAGAGCGAGAGAGAGAGAGAGAGAGAGAAGGAGAGAGAGAGAGAGAGAGAAGAAAGGGGAGATGGAATAGTACCCTCCCCATCTTTTGGTTAATGATGCTAGCATGGATGTACGTGTGTGTGTGTGTGCGTGCGTTCGTTCGTGCATTTACTGATACGTAAATTAGGCATATATAGCATGCGGTCGTATATAAGAACATTTATAATAAGTAAATAATGTAATATATATGTAGAGTGGAACTTTCGCATTCCAGTTTCCATTTTTCCCTTAAGAGTATTTCAATCTTTTCCTCACAATACCAGTCCTCAGCCATCCTTCAGAATCTGACAAGGATAATAGTATTTTTGCCCAAACACTATCCAACCCATCCGACCGACCCGCCCATCCCGTACTATCCACACAACCTTCATATCACTCACGTCTGTATCCACACTCTTAGCCAACTCGCTGATCTGTCTGGCTCTTCAATGCTCACACTCGCCTTCTCGTAAAACCCCAACCCGCTTCTGATCTCACAGCCCCTCTCCCTCCACTCCCTCTCTCTCCGTCCTTCCTCCTCTCTCTTCCTCCTCCCCCTCTCTTCCTCCACCTCCCTCTCTCTCCGTCCTTTCCCTCTCTCCCTCCCCCTCTCCTCCTCCCCCTCTCCCTCTCCCTCCTCCCCCTCTCTCCCTCCTCCCCTCTCTCCCCTCCTCCCCTCTCTCCCCTCCACCTCCCTCCTCTCCGTCCTTCCCCCTCTCTCCCTCCTCCC
>NW_020869146.1:27500-35000 GCF_003789085.1 Penaeus vannamei
AAGAAGGAAAAGAGATGATAGGAGGGAGACGGAAAATTAAGGAGAGGAAGGGAGTAAGCGGAAAAGGAAGGAAGGGAAGATAAAAGAGAAGAAGAGATGATGGAAATGGAAAGATAAAGGGAGATATTACAGTAGGGAAGAAAGGAAGAAAAGAGATAAAAACGAAGGGTTAAAAGGAAGAGAGGTGAAAGAAAAGGGAGAATGGAAAGGAAGGAAGATAGAAGAGAAACAAGGCAAAAGGGAGGGTGAAAGAGACAGTTGGCGTCAAGGAAGGAGGGAAGATGAGAGAGAGAGAAAGGAAAAGAGGAATGTGAGAGAGAGGAAGGGAGGAAGGAAAAGAGGAAATGTAAGAGAGAGGAAGGGGCAAGGAAAAGAAGAAATAAAGAGAGGCATGAGAAGAGGAGAAGAGGAAGCGAGAAGACAAAAGGAGAGATGAAAGAGAGGAGAGGAGGGAGCGCCGTCGAAGAAAGGAGTGACGAGGTGCCATCGCGACGAGGAAAAGATTTTCCTCTTTCGGGCGGCAAGAAAAATTATCCATTCTCTGGGCTTTCCGTTTAAGAAAGAGCCTCAGCTTTCCCTCGGGGAAATTTATAATGGTTTAGATAAGTGGCCGAGAGGAGGGAGGGAGGGAGGGAGAGGAAGGGAGAAGGGAAGAGGAGGAGAGGGAGAGGAAAGGGAGGAAGGGAGGGAGGGGGAGGGATGGGGGGTAGAGTGAGAGGAAGGGAAAGAGGGAGAAGGAAAAGGAGAAGTAGAGAGAGAAAGAGAGACAAAAACAGACAGGGAGAGAGAGAGAGAGAGAGAGAGAGAGAGAGAGAGAGAGAGAGAGAGAGAGAGAGAGAGAGAGAGAGAGAGAGAGAGAGAGAGAGAGAGAGAGAGAGAGAGAGAGAGAGAGAGAGAGAGAGAGAGAGAGAGAGAGGAGACAGGAGACAGAGACGAGAGAGAAAGAGAGAGAGAGAGAGAGAAAGAGAAGACAGAGAGGACAGAGAAAGAGAGAGAGAGAGAGAGAGAGAGAGAAGAGAGACAAACGCGTAGGCACAGACAAGGCAAGATACGCCCGCAGGTCTGGATGGGCGAGTCCGAGCGCTAATGGCCGAGTGCGCCGGGCGAGTAAATTGCGTTGTGTTTACGAAATTTGACAGCAGTGTTTTGAAAGTGCCGATGCTGCTCTGTGTACGTCTGCCGGGGCTGGGATTTCTTTTTTGTTATCTTTCACTTTCTTTTCTTCTTTTTCCTGATCCCTACCTCTCGTCTCTATTTTTCTGTTTCTATCTGTGTATTTATTTATCTATCTGTGTAACTGTCAGTATAAATGTCTATCTACCTATCTATCTATCTGAGTGCGTATCTGACTGTTTTTCTATCTGCCTTTCTATCAATCTATATCTGTATGAAATCTGCTTGTCTATCAATCTATATCTGTATGAAATCTGCCTGTATATCAATCTATATCTGCATGAAATCTGCTATTATAATCTATATCTGCATGTATGTATGTATTTTCAATCTATCTTTCTCTATCTCTATTTCTCCACGTAAACCCATCTGCTCTCCCTCGCTATCCCGCTCTCGCAACACAATACTTACCTCTATAGTGCTTTAAAACCACTAATGTATTTTTCTCCTCCTCCAGGTATGTGCTTGCTTCCGGTCGCAGCCTCGGTGGTCGCAAGAAACGGTGGACTCGTAATCGTAATGTATTTGCGGCTTTTAAAGTTCTGACACACTTACGCACGCATGTTGAGTCTCACATACGCATATGTATAGATGGATCGATCGATAGATAGATGGATATAGATAGATAGATTGATATAGATGGATAGATAGATAGATGGATTGATATAGATGGATAGATAGATAGATGAATGTATATAGATATAGATGTAGATGAATAGATATACATACCTACATGCATACATACATAATAGAAATACATGTACACACGCACACATATATAGATAGATATAGATAGATATGTTTTGCATGTCACCAGAAATAATACATACAAATAGAAAACGTAAGAATATATAGCAATAGACATTAGCGAGGATTTCAGTGATCTAGTTTCATATTCCATTCCACCCCCTCTCCATCCCCTCCACCCTCAAAAAAAAAAAAAAAAAAGAAAGAAAAAGAGGAGGAAAAGGTAAGGACACGTTAGCGGTAATTAAGTCAGCCAAGCGGCAAATCAGAAGGCCAGGTGGATTCCCTTGTGATTTTTTTTATTCCTTTTATTCTTTTTCTCTTTCTCATTCTCTCTTTCTTTCCCTTTCCTTTTCCTTTCCCTTTCTTTTCTCTCTCTCTTCTCCTCTCTTGGCTCTTCTCTCTCTCTGTCTTTCTGTCTCTGTCTCTCTCTCTTCTCTCTCTCTCTCTTCTCTCTCTCTCTCTCTCTCTCTCTCCTCTCTCTCTCTCTCTTCTCTCTCTCTCTCTCTCTCTCTCTCTCTCTCTCTCTCTCTCTCTCTTCTCTCTTCTCCTCTCTCTCTCCTCTCTCTCCTCCTCCTCTCTCCCTCCTCTCCTCCCTCTCTCCTCCCTCCCTCTCCCTCCTCCCTCTCCTCTCCTCTCTCTCCCTCTCCTCTCCCCTCTCCCTCTCTCCTCTCCCTCTCCCTCTCCCTCTTCCCTCCTCTCCCTCTCTCTCTCTCTCTCTCTCCTCTCTCTCTCTCTCTCTCTCTCTCTCTCTCTCTCTCTCTCTCTTCTCTCTCTCTCTTCTCTCCTCTCTTCCCTCTCTTTTCTCTCTCTTTCTCTCTCTGTCTTTCTCGTCACGTACTTTTGGTATGTCTTCTTTATATGCTTCTGTTGTTATATTTTTTGATATGTATGTATGAGATGTACGAACTGTACGTATATATGTATAAAGAAGAGGGGGAGGAAGGGAGTGGAGAATGAGGACTGGGCGGAGAAGAGAGAGGAATTACCAAAGAGAGAGAAACATGAGGCTGAGTGAAGGAGAGAGAGATAGAGAAAGAATAAGGAGACATATAGAAAGCAGAAAAAGAATGAGAAACAGTACATGCAGGAGAGAGGAGAGAGAGAAGAGAGTGAGAGAGAGAGAGAGAGAGAGAGAGAGAGAGAGAGAGAGAGAGAGAGAGAGAGAGAGAGAGAGAGAGAGAGAGAGAGAGAGAGAGAGAGAGAGAGAGAAAGAAGAAAGAGAAGAGAGAGAGAGGAGAATCCGCATGAAGAGGCTTTGAAGATGGTGGGGGGGAAGAGGCAGGAAGGAGCCCCCTCCCTCCCCTCCCTCCCCTCCCCCTCCCCTGCCCCCCCTCCCCAATCCCCTCCCTGGCACTGACGCATCGAGGGCGTAAATGTTTACATCATAAGTGCCACTTGCCCACCCGAAATAGACTGACCCGCCCGCCTGGCTCTGAGGGAACGGACGCACAAACGCTTACGCACGCTCACACACACACACACACACACACACACACACACACACACACACACACACACACACACACACACACACACACACACACACACACACACACACACACACACACATCAACGTACATTAACATAAATTTCTGGCACTCAGATTAACTTTCAGAATAACGTACCCGCATTAGAGTGCGTGTGTGTGTTTTTATGTCACTTATGCATGAGTGGAAGCATGAAAATACGTACATAAACGCACACACACACACACACACACACACACACACACACACCACACACACACACACACACACACACACACACACACACACACACACACACACACACACACACACACACACACACACACACACGCACACACGCACATAGAAAAGTACATAGATCCACACATACACACGCAACGCACATACGTACCTTTTGGTGCCTTTTTGTAAATAACTTCCAAATGGCCCTTTAAGAACTAATCCAACAAAAAAAAAATATAAGAAATGAAAGCTAAATCATAGATGTGATAATGTCAACACTTGTCAACTGTGCAGCTGCCAAGCGAGGATTAAACCCAGGCTAATGGGGATGCTCTAACACACACACGCACACGCACATGTACACGAACACGCACACATGCACACACACATACGCACACGCACAAACACAGACATACTCACACACATACACATACACACGCATAAACACAACACACACACACACACACACACACACACAACACACACACACACACACACACACACACACACACACACACACACACCACACACACACACACACACACACACACACACACACACACTTAAAAACACACTCATACCACACACGAACACACACATTCATATATATAAATACACATGTACAAAAATCACCCCCAAAAAAGATGACCCGAAAGTAACTAATTTGAATGTTTATGTTACGTAAACATCGCGTCCTCTTCATCCCCGTTTTCTTTCTCGTTTTCTGTTTCCATCTTCGGATCATTTTCAGTCCGAAATAAACGCAGAGAAATGGAAAACGAAGACTTGTTGATGGCGATGTATTTTGACGTTTGGTTTATGTCGCAATTATATTTATTCTTTTTTCTTATTTTTTGTTTTTCTTTTGTATTTTCTTGTGTTTGGCTTATGTCGTAATTATTATTTTTCTTTTGTATGTTTTTTTGTCTTGTGCTTTGTCGCAATTATATTTTTTTTTTTCTTATTTTTATTTTGTATTTTGCTTGTGTTTGGCTTATGTCGTAATTATTTTTCTCATTTTTCTTTTGTATTTTTTCTTGTCTTGTGCTTANCCCTAAACAAGGCAAGACAAACGCAAGCAAAAGAAGAAACATATAAATGACATCTTACCATCGCAAAAAATCTACCTCGAAATGGACATACAACAAATGCTACATACAGCGACGCTCTTAACATACAGCAAACACATGATCTAATATTGATACCGAACGCCCCACCCCCTCCCCTCTTCGGTATTTGACGAGGTTAAATATTCCAATTTAATTTATATTTTGTAGTGTTATTATTTGTTGTAATTTTGGGCTAAATGTGATCCGGCAGTTTTTCTTTTTGTGTCCTCTTGCACATTTTGTAATTTCTATTCTATTAGAGCTTCGTTTTTAATTGAAAGCGCGGTAATGTCTTCTCCTTACAGGGCTACAACATTTCAGGAAGAAAAAACGTTTTTCCCCAAACGAACAACACGAAAAACAGTGGTCTCTGATGATAATAGAACAAAAAAAACATGATAATAGAACAAATAGGCAGTTTTTGAAAGTAGTTTTGCTCCTGTCTTAACCTTCCCCAAGAGTGATTCCTTTACGAAGTGTAAGCATCACGGAACTGGAATGATTCTCGCATCGTAAATATCAGCCCGAGATGACTCAACCTTATCTTCATAAATCAATGGCGTGGCGTGCTATTACATTGTAACAATAGGAGGTTTCGCCAAGTCTGAATGGACGCGTACTTATTAAACATGAACTAAAGCATACGGAGACACACTCAGAGCACGCCACACACACAACACACACAAACACACAACACACACACACACACACGCACGCACACACAGCAATAACACACGATACGCGCAAGGACAAGAGGGAAACGCACCAACTGAGAGACCTTGAAGACGAGAGCTGCCTTGGAGGCCTCGCACCGGCGCAGGGACAGCATCTCTGCCTTCCACCAGCACAACTTGCGATTATCTCCAAACAGTTGTCCCTCCCCTCTCCCCCCACCCCTTCGTCTTTTCCATTTTCTCCTGCAATTTTTCCTCCTCTACTTCCCTTTTCCCTCTTCTCTTCTTTTCCCCACCTCCTTCCGATCTCCTTTCCCTCTTCCTCTTTCTCCTTCTTCCACCTTTACCTTCATCGTCATCATTCCCACCTCCTTCTCTTTCTCTTCCTCTCTAGTTCTCCTTCACCTTCCTCTTCTTCTCCTTCCTATTATCCTCCTCTCCTTCGTATTCTTGTTCTTGTATTTTTTCTTGTTCTTGTTCTTCTACTACTACTTCTATTACTACAACAACAACTACTACTACTATTACTGCTACTAGTTCTGTTACTACAACTACTACTACTACTACTACTACTACTACTACTACTACTACTACTACTACTACTACTACTACTACTACTACTACTACTACTACTACTTCTACCTCTACTACTACTACTTCTAGTACTACTACTACTACTACTACTACTACTACTACTACTTCTACCTCTACTACTACTACTTCTAGTACTACTACTACTACTACTACTTCTACTACTACTTCTCCTACTACTACAACTACTTCTACTACTACTTCTACTACTACTACTACTACTACTTCTATTACTACTACTACTACTTCTATTACTACAACTAGTACTACTGCTACTACTACTTCTATTGCTACTACTACTTCCACTTCTATTACTTCTACTACTACTACTTCTACTACTACTACTACTACTACCACCACCTCTACTACTAATAATAGTAATACTTCTAATACTGGTACTACTGCTGTCCCTACTCCCACTCCAACTCCTACTTCTACTCCTCCGCCTCTCCCTGCATATATATATCTTAAACTCATCTACTTCGGATTATTGGAAACCTCTGTGTGCACAGTTGGTGCCGATCCGGCGGGATCCACTCGGGGCGACGGTCTTCACCTGCCTCACGAAAGGCCTTAGAAGGAAGCCATCGCCTTAGCCCTTGCGAGGGGCGCCGCGCAGTGACGACAATCATGGAAAAAGAAGTCGCAGTCGTCTCATACACCAGACGGTGCTCTAGGCCATCCTTGCTAAGTCGCGGGATGGTGCTGTGTGGCGGGCTGGTGTTAAAGCAACAGCAGTCAAAGAAAAGGAATCGCTTGGCAGATTGCACAGCGCAAGAACTGTACAGCAGGCCAAATGTATGAGCGAGGATAGACGCACAGCAGGAACCTCCACCGGAAGTAAGTAATCAGAATGGTCTCAGTCTCCTCAGGCTCTCCCTCCTTTTGTTTGTTTTGTTTTGTTTTTTGTCCTTAAGGCGGATTGGCAGGCGTGGAGGTGAGGGTTTGGGCGTTGTGGAGGGACGGTTTTGCGCCTCAAGAGCATGTGTGGGAAAGGAGGGGAGGGAGGGAAGATATATATTATATATATATATTATATATATAATATATATATATATATATATATATATATATATAATATTATATATATATAATATAATATATATATAATATAATATATATATATATATATATATATATATATATATTATACACATAATATATACATCTATCTATCTATCTATCTACCTACCTACCTATCTATCTATCTATCTATCTTCTACTATCTATCTATTATCTATCTATCTTATCTATCTATCTATCTATCTATCTATCTATCTACTATCTTCTCCAAGAGGCGAAGCGCGTGCGTCCCCATCCGGACACCACAGGCATCATTTTCTCACTTCAGAAGGGCAAATTCTGAAGCGAATGTGAGGTACATTCAAAACTATCGCAATAAAGCACTGTATGCAATCGAATAATGAGGAGTAAACAATAAAAACTAATTACAAAAATAAATAAACAGAAAGTTTCAATGAGAGACTCGCTTCG
>NW_020869146.1:72789-75289 GCF_003789085.1 Penaeus vannamei
CTAGCTTAAGAAATATCCCTATATCTTCGCTGAATATCAAGACTGTTAGCACCAATCGAATCACATGAAAACACTTTCCTAAGGTCGTCCAGTCGTTTGTGAATAGCAGGTGTTTCAACTTTTCTTCATTTTCAAGTGTAGTCTTTTGTGTGTGACTTTCCACACTGTATCCTGATGTTACGCAACTTAGTATGTTTGTGATTTTTTTTTTTTTTTTTTTTTTTTTGGGGGGGGGGGGGGTCATGCGCATCAGAAATAGCAGTGGTGAAACATTGTCTCCCTGAAATAAGACTTGGTGTTGTCTTAATTGTTGTTATGATTATTATCATTATTATTTGGTTGTCATTTGTTTTCTTTATTATTACAATTACTACTTCTGCTACTACTATTATCACTGTCATGATTATTATTATTACCATTGTTAATATTATAATTATCATTATTGTAATTATTATCATTATGATTATCATTAATATTATTCTTATTATTATTAACATTTGTATCATGTTATTGCTTATATCATTGTTTCTCTTATCGATATCATTATTCTTTGCGTTATTATCATAATTATCCCCTCCCCCTCTCTCTCTCTCTCTAGCTCTCTCTGTATCAATACATCTATCCATCTATATATCTATCTCTCGTTTCCCCGTTCACCCTTACTCTTCCCCTCTACTCCCTCCCCTACTCCCCTATCCCTCCCCCTATCCCCCCCCTATCTCCCTTCCCCCTATCTCCCTTCTCCCCTCCTCTCCCTCTCCACTTATCTACCCTCTCTCTCTCTCTCTCTCTCTCTCCTCCTTTCTCCTATTTTTTGGAACGAAAGATTTTACGACAAGCTATAAAACTGATATCGTCTCCCATCGCCGTCACCCTCGTCCTCCTCGCTTCACACGTCAGCACGTCAGCCGTCAGCCCTCGTCCTCCCTCGCCTCACACGTCAGCACGTCAGCCGTCAGCACGTCGAGGCCGATCACTTGCTGTCGGTTTGGGGTCCAGCTTTCGTCAGCCTCCCAGCGCTTGTCAGGCCCTTCCTGCTTGTCAGCCGTCAGGAGGGCTTGCGTGGAGCCAGAGGGAGCTTTGGGATCTAGGTAGATGGATGGATGGATAGAAAGAGAGATGGATTAATGGATGGATAGATAGATAGATGGATGATAAATGGTGGATAGAAGATAGATGGATTGAAATGGATAGATAGATGGAGAGATAGAGAGAGATGATGGAGAGATAGAGAGAGAGAGATAGATGAAAAGATAGATTGATAGATGGAGAGAGAGAAATGGATAGATAAAGATAGAGAGAGAGATGGATGGATAGGTAGATGGATGGATTGATAGATGGATGGAGAGATAGATAGATGGAGGGAGAGAAATGGATGGATAGAGACAGATAAATGGAGAGACAGATTGATGGATGGATAGATAGATGAAGAGAGATGGATGGATAGGTAGATGGATGGATGGATATAGATGGATAGATAGATGGTTGGACGGATAGAGAGATGGAGAGACAGAGAGAGAGGTAGATGGATAGAGATTTTTTCTTTTGTTTCTTTTTTCTTTGTTTTGATTTTCTTTGGCTTTCTTCCTTTCTTTTCGTTTTTCTCTTTGTTCTTCGATTATTTTTTTCCTTCCCTTCCCTTTTATTCTTTTTTTCGCTTTCTTCCGCGTTCTCTCTTTTCTTCTTGTACAGTTCTCGGTCTTTTTTTCTCTCTTCTTCTCCTTTCTTTTTCTTTTTTCCATATCGCATACCCTCCCTTCCTTCCCTTTTTTTCCCTTTCTCTTTCTCTTGCTCCTTTCCCCTATCCCCTTTATGCCCTCTTTCTCTCTTTTTTCTCTCCCTTATCACTCCTTTCCCCTCCTCCCTCTCCTTCCCACCCCTTCCCCTCCTCCCCCTCCATCCCACCCCTTCCCTCCTCTTCACCACCTCCCCTCCTTCCTTCGTCTCCTCCCATCCTTCTTCCTCCATCCCTCTCCTCTCCTACTTTTTTCGTCTCCTCTCCCTTTCTTCCTCCTTCCCCCTCCTCCCCCCCTCTGTCTCTCCCTCCCCCCCACCTCCTACCCCCCCCCCCAAACCCTCTTCCGTCAACCCTTCCGCCTCCGCTCTCAATTTCGGACTGATTGGCGGTCGCGTCTCGAACTCGCGTCGACACTGCGGCCCATCCACTCATGTATTCCTCCGCGGCGGGAATTCCCCTTGCAAGAAGCGCGGTCTTTCGGTTCTAAAATGCAACACGTGACAGCGAGTGCATTAGCTGCAACCGTGGATGTCCGTTACGTTTCGTCTTTGTTTTGTTTTGAGGTCAATTTTGGTGTCTCGGCGCGCACTTTGTGGAATTTCGCTGTAGTGTGTGTTGGGAAGTGGTCGCCGTGGGTGTGTGTGTAAAGTAGTTTCTTGGTTGTTTTTTTTATTTTATCTATTTGTTGTTGTAATCATTACGATTTTGTTTACTTGTTTATATAATTAATCATTTATCATTGTTGTTGTTGTTGTCATTATT
>NW_020869146.1:148303-150803 GCF_003789085.1 Penaeus vannamei
ATGGGCCTCATGACAACCTACACTTTTAAAATATTCTCCTACAGTGCACTGGAGAGCAGCCCCAGCCTCCTAGCCAGTGTGCATTCCAAAGAGTTGAAGCGTCAGCCTGTTCTAAGACTGTTCAGCGGTTGTCCGGGTCGATGCGGAGGATTATTGTTAGTGAACGTGATATGGGCAGAGGAGAGGGATTTGGGGAAGGGGATCGGATAAGGCATCGCTATTATGAGACCTCTATTGGGGAAGTAAGTGTCCGTGTTGTGGTTGATATTGCCAAAAGCAATGGAGTTAACAAGTAGTCTGTTGATCATTAAGGTTTCTGACATTGATATTAATAATAGTATTGCCGTTGTTATTCTCCTCAAAGTTCAATATTGCTGTCACATTATATACGTTCACTAAATAGGTAGATCGATAGATATATATCCTGATAGGCTAATAGACCGATGGACAAAGACAATTAGACAGACAGAAAGATATCGTTACGTAGGTACGTATAGACAGGTATAGGTATGTGCATGCCTGTACATATATATATATATATATATATATATATATATATATATATATATATATATATATATATATTATATATATATATATATATAGAGAGAGAGAGAGAGAGAGGAGAGAGAGAGAGAGAGAGAGAGAGAGAGAGACAGACACACACACACACACACACACACACACACACAACACACACATATATATATATATATATATATATATATATATATATATAATATATATATATATATGTGTGTGTGTGTGTGTGTGTGTGTGTGTGTGTGTGTGTGTGTGTGTGTGTGTGTGTGTGTGTGTGTGTGTGTGTGTGTGTGTGAGTGTGTCTACATAATTATCCGGATCTAAACTCTGAATGATGAAAATCTGTTACTTTTAATTTCTCCGTTCTGCCGAAGTCCCGAAACACAATAAATGAATCTTAAAAAGTCTTTCCCCGGAGGCTTCACTTGTATACACATTCAACGCGAATTCAGCGCATTCCTCTCTCGACTTGGCTAATTGGCCAATTGATATGCGATGGAAGTTAGATACGAGACAAGTGGAAAAGATAGCTGTGGCGGAACCGAGCTCTCTGGAACTGCATGCATGTCATGAATATCAAGTAGTAGTTTTGAATTTACACAGCGATTGTCAGAGCGGGCTGTAACCTTTTTCTCGGTCCTTTTGCGTCCTCCTGTATCCCCCGATAGTGGCATGAGATGGGAACTTTGCTCCACTGAAATTCGGGGTCAGGCCCTATGTTTTGACTATACGAAACTAGCCATCTTATTTTGCAAGAAATCTAACGGTTCATGCTTAACAAAACACGATCAGTATCAAGGCATTTTAAATGTATTGATTATGAACCAAAAGTATTTTTCCATTTGTTGTTTGTCCTAACGGCTTTGATATTAATATTGCCATTATTTTGATTACCATTACGGCTATTCTGAAGTTATCAGTTACCGGCATCAAGAACACCAATACCAATCCCCGCCCATGAAACTGATTTCGCACGCCGTCGAAATGCTAACGACACCGTAGAACAGCCAAGGACTTTCCCAACGTTTGGCCCAGGACATTGACACTGAAATTCGTAAGTCCATTAAAGGAGTTTCAGGCGGATGGAAGCATGGCGCGCGCAGTGGGGCGTATTCACTCTATGCCCTGAGATCCACCAGTGACGCGACGTCGTAGTCATCTCATCGATGCACACACGCAAAATAAAGGGGAATCTCCATTGCTTGCAATGCATTCCAGCATCAGTTGTTTTATCTACATTAAAAAAAAAAATATATATATATTTTTGCAATCAAGGATGAAAAACATAATGATCCCAATATACGAAAAGGGAGATGTTATATTTTCCGGGCATTGGCCATTATTTAATTTCTGGAATCCAATAATTTGCTCTTCACAAGTCAATATTATTTTTGTACCTGTGTCGCTGATATTATCTAAAGAACCTTTGGAGCATGCTTATATTTTTTTTTCTGCTTAATGCCCTATCATGTTTTCTTGTTCTTCGAAAGTCAAGTTCTGTGTCTCAGCTTGAACCTCCTCTTCTTGCATGTCATCACACAAAGAAAAATCTTCTTAATGGACACGCTCTGTTCTGGAAATTAACAGATAGGTAAATAATTAATTGAAAAAAATACAATTAAAGAATGATGGCGTTACCTTGCCCCATTACCGAATGACACAATAAGCACAGTATAAGTTATGGTTCTTAATCTCCGCCCCCCATACGTCCCACTGCACCAGCGGTTCCCACGAATCGGGTGTCTGGGAGCTGTTATTGTTCGCCCTCTTCCTGCGGCCCTTCGCTGAGACTCTTTTGAGACTGCCGGTTCTCCTTTTGCCTTTCTCATGTTGACAAGATCTGCTGAGATAAAAGGCATGCTTTACGATGCTGCTTTGTTCATTGCAAACGAGCTGCATACTTTGCTGAATATACTTCATAATTTCATGAAGTAGTCTCATTTCAAAGGAGATTTAA
>NW_020869146.1:168303-170803 GCF_003789085.1 Penaeus vannamei
TCTCCAAATACTCTTGTCGAGAGAGTTCATGACCCCTGCTGCCAGGCCAATCCATCTGTTGACCCTGGTCTGACAGCCCAGAGTTATGAACTACACTACCAGGCAAGTACATACCGACTGAACAGGTTCTCTTAGCAAGTCTCCAAAGTCCTGGATCTTGGTCTTGATCCAGGAGACCTCTAGACCCAAGGGCTTTGCTTCATTGCTGAATGCATCGAGAGCCACCACTAAGGATTCCAAGGACTCAGAATGGCAACATCACCAGCAAAGTCAAGGTTGGTTACCTTGATATTGCCTAGAGTTGCTCCACATTGACTTTGAACAGTAGCTCTACCCAGTATCCAGTCCATGCAAGTGTTGAAAAGTGTTGGTGCAAGGACACAGCCTTGCCTCACTCCTGAACTAACAGGGAAGAAGTTCGACAGGCCCCTACCATACTTTACAACCCTTTCAGTACCAGTATACAGACTTGCTCATAGTCCAATAATCCGTGTTGCCATTCTTTTCAGTCTCAGGATCTCCAGAGTGATTCTCGATGCCCCATATCGAACGCCTTCTTGAGATCGATGGAGGCTGCAAGCAGCCCGCGCCCGAACTCCCGACGGCGCTTTACAATGACTCGAAATGCAAGGATACAGTCAATTGTGGATTTACCAGGAGTGAATCCAGATTGCTACAGCCTCTGATGCCTCAGTAGGTGGTCTCTGATACGTCTCAGAAGGATGTGGGCAAGAACCTTGCCTGGTATACTGAGCAGTGTGATGCCTCGGTGATTGCTGCAGTCCCATTGGCCCCCCTTCCCCTTCCAGAGAGGGATGACCACACCTCTCAACAGGTCAAGGGGAATTGTACAGGACCGCTAGATGACAGCCAGGCCTGCATGCAACCCACGTGCCATAGGTTCCCCACCAGCCTTTAACAGTTCAGCTGGGATGCCACAAATACCTGGTGCTTTGCCACTCTTCAGCTTGAATATCGCCCCCCTAACTTCAGTTAGGGAGGGCGGAACCTCACTGATGGGTGGGTCCGGCAACGGAATCACGGTACTATCCGCATCCAAGTTAACTGTTGGAGGGTCAACCCGGTACAGCTCCTCAAAATACTCAGCCCAACACTCCCGCACCGCAACAGGATCCGAGAAGATCTGGCCACTTACTAAGTGAACCACTGTCACCTGAGAAGAGGGATATGAGTTCATCTTTCTTAGGGCTTGGTATGCAGGACGAAGGTCATTTACTAAGCAATGGCCTTCTACCTCCTCAGCAAGACTCCTAATAAACTGTTCCTTGTCCCTTCTTAACAGTGACGGAGTTCTGCGTACCTGAGAACAGTGCAAATCCTGGTCCCCTGCCAGGCAAGCCGCATGACAAGCATCTGTGGCATCCAGTCTCTCCTGTGAAATGAAATTCTGTCTTACTCTCGGGCATTCACCAATCGTTACTTGAGCTGCATCAAGCGTTTTGCGCTTGAAGGTGTCCCACAGAAGTACAGGGTCCGTCGGATTATCAAGTGCTGTGAAATGACCAGAGACTGCTTCAGCAAACCCCCAGGCACACTCCCCCTTCTTCAGCCTGTCCAAGTGAAACACCCTGAGGTGATCATTGGACCGCTTGGGAGTTTTGAAGTGGACCCAAAGGGTAGCCACAACCTATTTAAGGTCAGTACCTCAGAACTCGGCACTCCTATACACAGCAGTTCTGGAGGATCCTCCAACGAGAGCAACGAGTACTAATGAGTATGTGGTATGCTCCTTAGCTGCATTACCCACATCGCGGTACCAAGTCCAATGATGTGGGTCTGGGTGCTGGTACCAGGAGCCAGAAATCCTTAATTTCTGGGACCTAGCAAAGTCCCGGAAAAGGAGGTTATTCTCACTACCAGTATCAGTTCCTGAACCATGGGGACCGACAGACATCTCATAGCCTGCTCGATCACAGCCAGATACCGCATTGAAGTCACCCAGAACAATACAAATATCACGCTGGGGATGCCTGTCTGACACAGATGCTAGTTTGGCGTAGAACATCTCTCTGATGTCATGGCTGATGTTGACCATCGCTGACCAGTAGTAAGTGTAACTCCCTACACTAATCGTGCCGCTGCCAGGTCTTCTCACCTCCGAGAGAGCAGCCACCTCCACTCTCAGCCTCCCCAGTTCCCTCTACAGCAGAGGCAACCGATCATCCTGACACAAAGAACGAACGTTGCAAGACCCCTCCCTGACTTCCCGCCTGAGGTTTAGCCTCGGGCAGTCACTCCGAGTGGACGCCACCTCTGCCACCACTGCCGACGCTGTTCCATATAAAATGCAAGCTACGTGACCCATCATCCACCTGCGGGGCTCCTGAAGACTTTCCCCAGCAAGCTTCACTTTAGGGTGGCAACTACCAGAATGCAGGCGGGATGAGTAGGTCCCTTTCCCATCCTGCGTCCCGGCAGTCGCCCTCCCAATGGGGCCCGCAGCCCGCCTCACTTGCTGGGTGGGAGGAGCATTTCCCCT
>NW_020869146.1:192554-200054 GCF_003789085.1 Penaeus vannamei
TATATATATATATATATATATATATATATATATATATATATATATATATATATATATATATATCGATAATGAGAAAAATGATGATGGTGATCGTAATAAAGATAATGATAATGATAATAATCCTAAAATAGAATCAATGATAATGATTACGATGATAAAAAAATAGTAATGACGATAATAATAGTAATTATAACAGCAAGCACAACAACAAAGATAATAATTACAACAATGATGAGTAACGACAGACTAACGATAACCATAATGTTAAAAATACTAAAAAAAAAAAAAAAAAAAAAAAAAAAAAGACAATGAGATTAGCAATGTCAGTATACGTAATAATAATTATGTTGAAAATAACAATAACAATGAAAAGGAATGATGGTAACCATAGCTATCAAAATATCATCATTAATTGGAATATAATAATGATGATGTTAATATAATGATGATGATGCTAATACAATAATAATGATATTAATGATAACAATGATGATAAAAATAATGATAAAGACGATAAAAATAATAACAATGATGACACAATAATATTAGTAATAAAACTGATGACAATAATGACAATGGCAACGATAATGATAATGATTACAATAAGGATGATAATAGCGACGATAGTAACATGAATGACTAATGATAATCATAGTGATAATAGTAATAGTAATTATCATAAAACTGATGATGATAATAATAATAATGAAGATGATAGCGATCATAATCACTAAAAGCACATGATGATAATTATGACAATATCTTTATTAATAACAATAAAACTAATAATTATGGAAATAAAAATGCCAATGATGATAATAATAACAAAGATGATAATGATAACGATAATGGTATTGATAATAGTAATAATAATGATAATTATAATAATGATAATAATAGTAATGATAATGATAATAATAATAACAATTATAATCCTAATGATAATGTTATAATATCAATACTAATCCAGTGTACATACCCTGGTCACAGGAAGTAGGATAATCAAACATTTAAGTAAAATACGTTTCTAAACATTGATATAACACCTCCGTATCATTATTATCATCATTAATATTTTCATCATTACCATTAGTATTGCCATCTTTATCCTTAGTACTATCATCACATTATTATCATTTTTACTTTTATCATTATGATCATATTATTATTACTTTTTCATCATTATTATCACATTATTAACATTACTTTTTTCATCATCATAATCATTATTATTATCGTTATTATTATTAGTATCATTATTATATACTATTAACAGTAACACTAGAGAATCAGCCAATGAAATAAAAAAAAAAAAAAAAACGACAAAAAGTGACGGTGCCTACGCGTGACAATTTCACGCTTGGCATCACGAGTTGACCTCGTGACCGTCGACCTCCGAGACAGGGACGTTACCACTGAGCTACGGAGGTGTTACAGTAATAATTCAAAACAATTTTATATAAATCATTAATTATCCTACTCTCTCCGTGTAGGATATAAATGTTGAACTAATATTAATGATATATCCTTATCATTAGAATCATGATTGTTATTATTATTATAATTACTTTTATTAATGATATTTATGACATTAATGCTATCAATGTTACTAGCATCATCATTATTAATCTTGTTATTAGTATCATTATCATTGGCATTATTGTTTTGTCATTATCGCTATTATCATTGTTATTGTCATTAGTAACAACATTTTTTTTTCTTATAATCCATATCCTTATCATTATCGCTATTATCATTATTATTATCATTATTATTACTATCCATATTCTCTTTATTGTTATTGTTTATGTATGTATGTGTGTATATATGTATCTATCTAAACATGTGTGCACACATACACATCATTTATGATCTAGTGAGAAGTTTATCAAATGAAACATATTGCGACGTGTGAAGGGATGTTAAAAATAAGTTGTCAGTACCATTACCTTAGTTAAGCCTGAAAACGAGAGAAAAGTCGTTTTCTTTGATTTTAATTTCTATAATAGAAAACAAAATAACAATATTTCAAGGGATATCTGCAGAATTACAAAGATAATTATTATAGAATGTAAAGATACACAGTATTTGTTGGTGTTGTTGACGCTGTGAAAGAGGTGACTTTACACATTACCATAGTATGGTAATGATGGTAATGATGATGATGAGCCGGATAATGAAAATACTATTGATGTTAATACTATTACCATAACAAATGATAATGATAATCACAATTAGTAATAATACTTGTAATGATAATGATAACGATAATGATAATAGTAACGCCAAAATTGATAGTGATAATAATAACAAGAACAATAATGATGATAGGAATAAACTACTACAACAGCACCAGTAACAATAACAACGATAATTACCTTCGCCAAGTTCTTGTTTTCAGTAGCGTTGGTTAGTTTGTTGGTTGGCTGGTTCGTTGGATAACTAAGAGTTGTTTAATATTTACCAGAGGCTTGTCTTTGCCCAACTCGGATGCCAGGAAAATATAGAAAAATAGGCATCACATAAATATCGTTTTAATGGAATGAAATTTATTTTCTATCAATATATATTCTAATCTACATTTCCTTCACCTGCCTCTCTTTATCCTTAACACTCACTTCATCTATCCCTCTTTCCCATTCTCTCTTCCTAAATTACTTTTAATAAAATTAGATAAAAGAGATAGAATAGTAATAATAATAAGTATTAGTAATAATAATTGGCAACGATAATAATAATGTTAATAACTATAACTATGACGACAATAATGATGTTATGGGTGATGATGATGATCGTAATAAAGAGAATTATTATAATGATAATGATCTTGAAAATGATAATAATTATAATGATAATGATCTTGAAAATGATAATAATTACAATGATTACGATGATTACAAAATTTAGAATGAGGATAATAGTAATGAGTAACAGCAGAGTAATGATAACCCTGATAATAATGATTATGATGATAATAACAATAACAATCATAATAAAAATAATGATACTCATAATTATCAGACTATCATCGTTATTGATAATAACAATAATGATGAAAATGATAATAATAATAATACTGATAATAATTGTCATGATGACAAAAATAATGATGATACTTGATAATGATGCAGATAATGATAATAATGATTACAATGATGTTAATTAAGTTAATAATAATAGAAATAATAACAGTGATGACACAATAAAGATAAAACTGATGATGATAGTGACAATGACAACGATAATGATAATGATAATAGAAGATATAAAAAATGATTTTGATGATATTAGTAATGACAAAAATAACGATGATAATGATGATAATGGCAATGTAAACAACAAAAGCAACAATGATAATGATAATGAGAATGATGATAATGACAGTAATGATAATCGCCCCCGCCCCAAAAAATGATGATAATAATAAAGATAATAACAATAACTATTATGAATATGGTGCCAATGATTATGAATAAGAAAATACTGATAATAATGATAGCATGATAATTTCAATAATAATAGTGATAATGAGAATCGTAATATTCATAATGATAATGATCATGATTATGGTGATAATGATAATAAGAAAGACTATGATGATGACAATTACAAAAATGATGATTATGATAATGATGATAATAATAATGATATTGATAATAATGATATTAACAATGATAATGATGGTAATGAAAATGATGATAATCATGATAAGGGCAGCGATTACAACAACAATGATAATGATAGTTATAAATATGATGATAATGATAATATTCACAGTCATAATGATAATCATAATGAAAATGATAATATTGGTGATGTTAATGGTAACAATCATAATAACTTGAATAACTCATAATATTGATAGTAATAATAACCATAGTAATTATAATAATGCTGATAATAATAATAAAGGTGATAGCGATAATAATAATTAATGGCACATGATGATAATGATATTGATATCATTATTAACAACAGTATCAATACTTATAATCATAAAAATAATAATGCCAACGATAATGGTAATAACAAGAAAATAATGGTAATGATAATATTAAAAATAGTAGTAGTAGTAGTAGTAGTAGTAGTAATTATGATTGTAATGATGATGATAATAACAATGATAATCCAATATACATATCCTAAACAGAAAGTAGGGTAATCATACATTTAAATGATATCGTTCTTAAACATTAACATAGGACCTCCGTATCATTATTTTCATCTTTATTTTCATCATCCTTACCATTATTAGTGTCATCATTATACTCATTGTTATTATATCATTATTACTATTAACATTATTATTACTATCATTATTATTGTTAATATCGCTCTTATCCTTACTAATATGATCATTATCATTATTGATATCATCATTATTCCTACTGTCAGTTCAGATAACAACAATAAAATTAGCATATGAAATGATATCCCCACTCCCCCCCCCCTAAAAAAAAAAAAAAAAAAAAAAAGTGACGGTGCCTACGCGTGACAATTTCACGCTTGGCATCACGAGTGCCGACCTCGCGACCGTCAACCTCCGAGACAGGGACGTTACCACTGAGCTACGGAGGTGTTACGATAATCGGCAAGAACAACTCTATTTATGTCATTAATTATCCTTCTTTCTCCGTATAGGGTATGGATGTTGGAATAGTATTAATGTTATAGTGTTATAACTAGTATCGTGATTGTTATCATTATTTGCATTACTTTTATTGATGATATTTTTGATATTATTACTATCAGTGTTACTAGCATTATCATTATTGATCTTGTTATTAGTATAATTATCATTGCCATTATTATTTGTCATCATCGCTATTATCATTGTTATTGTTGTTACTAGTAACAATATGTTTTAGTTCTTATCATCGCTTTCCTCATCATTATCAATATTATCATTGTTACCATCATTATCATTATTATCAATATACAAAGCATATTTATTTGTATTGTTCATGTATGTGTGTACACATGTATACGTGTATCTGTTTCAACATTTGTGCACACATACACATCATTTATAATCTAGTAAGTGAGAAGTAAGTTTATCAAACGAAAAATATTGCGAAGTGTCACAGGAATAGGTTTAGAATAAATTGACATTACCATTACCTTAGTTGGCCATAAAGAATAGAGAAAAGGTTTTCTTTAATTTAAATTTTAATGATAGAAAACGAAATAAAAGTATTTTAAGGGGTATTTAAAGATTTACAAAGCAATATTGTTATAAAAGTAAAGATACACAGTCAAGGTCGCAGAAGGATAGTGGATCAGGGGGAGATGTTCGTCTTGGAAAGTGAGGATTTAAATGGTGCAAACTGGGGCCCCTTAAAAACTTATTTATCTTTCATTCTAAGCTTTTTATGTACAGTCAACGAATGTAGCGCTCATTCGATAACGTGTTTGTATCTAGAATAGTGTTAATCTTTTCTTCTTCTAATATTTTGTACCCACATGTTCGTTTCGCGAAGAGGCAGAGATCGTTAACAGTCAGACGAAAGTTCCAGAGCAATTCATGGGTTTGCCGAGTATGGTAAATCATTTCAAATAAAGACAGCGAGAGACAAGCACCTTTTAACGATAATGATAATGATGATGCAGATCGCAATATAGATGATAGTGATAATGATAATAATCATGAAAACAGTGATAATTATAATGGTGCTTAATATGATAACGAAATTATGATGATAGTGATAACGATAACAACAAAAAAATGATGATAATGATAATGGTGAGTAACAACAGTTATAATAACCATATCACTGAAAATACTAATGACAAAAATAAGAACTTTGATAATGGCAATTGCAATATCAATGAATGTAATAATAATTATAACGATGATGATAACAATGGCAATGATAATAAGAGTAATCATAATCATAGCTATTAAATATCAACATTAATGATGATAACAATATTGGTGATAATAATGATAATACTTATACTGATGATGACGGCAATGATAACAAGAAAAATAATGATACTGATAATGATGATGATAAAGAGGAGAATAATAATAACAATGATGATAATAAATATAATGCTAATAATGATAAAGATAATAATAATAATGCAATAATAATGATAAAACTGATGATGATAATGACAATAACAACGTTGATAGTAATGATAATTATAATAGTGGTAATTGGAATAATGATGATAAGAATAAGAATCAAAATATTTATGATGATAGTGATTATGATTATAATCATGATAATAAGAATGATGATATTCATGATTATCATTATCACTATCATTGCTATCATCATAATCATTATGAAAATCATTACTGATATTATTATTATTATTATCATTATCATCATTAACACTATTCTATATACAAACACATTACCGTATGAGCAGTACGTTCGTTAACTGTAAACAAAAAAGTTTAGAATGAAAGATGAATAAGATGAGTTTAACCCCCGACCTCCAATTTGTACCACTTAAATCCTCACTTCCCCATGCCAACACCTCCTCCTGTTCCACAACTCTTCTGCGACCCTGATTGTACATCTTTACATTCTATAATAATCTTCCTTTGTAATTCTACAGACATCCCTTGAAATACTGTTATTTCGTTTTCTATCATTAGAATGCAAATTAAAGAAAACAGCTTTTCTATCTTTTTCAGGGTTAACTAAGGTAATGGTAATATCAACTTATTCCTGTCACACTTCTGTTTCATTTGAGAGAGAGAGAGAGAGAGAGAGAGAGAGAGAGAGAGAGAGAGAGAGAGAGAGAGAGAGAGAGAGAGAGAGAGAGAGAGAGAGAGAGAGAGAGAGAGAGAGAGAGCGAAGCGGTTCTAAAAAGTATGGAGGACTTTCGACGGGAAATGTCATCTAACTTAGGCAGCTGAATTGTCAATTTGTCTGCAAAACATTCAACACAGTATTTCAACATCGAGGAGAAATGCACATAACATTAACATTAATAGATCTGCTAACAACTTTTCGTGGGCTTAGTCGGCCCAATTTGAAAACGCTCACCTGAGGAAAACTTGTGCGAATAGGCCGTTTCGAAACCTCCGCACAATACAAGTTCGAATCCTTTGTAACAAAACTTTACTCGCCTGTGTTTTTACTCTCTAGTTTAAATTTAAAAAAGGGTTCGGATTCTTTATATTCTCGATTACAAACGTTAACTTGTATTTCTTCTTTGTCACCTTTCGCAATTGAAAATACGACCATGAAAATGATTCACAAGCTTGGAAAAGTATCCCTCATATATAAACACACTAACCAACGTTAGCGGATAGCATCAGTGCCCAGCAATGACTCCAAATTTCAACTATCCTATTGATATTCTGTTTCATTTCTCGTTACCTCAGGGTTTTTTTTCCTCTCTGACCAATTGCCTTCAACTTTACCTGGACCACAACGATACCTAAATATGAAATGTTGAGGGCAATATACTCTACGAACGGGAGAGCTCGGAACACGTAACTGAAATGTGGTGGAAATCCCGTAGAGTATATAAATA
>NW_020869146.1:202554-217581 GCF_003789085.1 Penaeus vannamei
GGGCAGCTGTGACAATAGTGCAATAAAAACAAATTCTACGAAAATAAAAACAAAAAATGCAGAAGGCGAAATGCGTGTTAGCCCCAGCCTGCCCTTGCCCTGTCTCGGGTGTGTCTTTTGTCTGCCCCTGTGGCAAGATATCCATGCCCTTAATTAGCGTTACTTGGTAAGGATCGGGTCAGTCAGAAAAAGGTTGTATTTTTCCAAGCTTGTGAATTATTTGTTTCGTATTTTCAGTTATGAAAAGTAAAAATGAATAAATAAATAAATAAAATAGAATAAATAAATGAATAGGATAAATAAATAAAACCTGTATAATCTAAAATATAAATAATGTGAACCATGCTTTTGTATTCAAACCTGAGTAAAAACGTAAAAAAGGCCCGTAAAAATTGTTATCAAGGATTCGAACTTGAATTGTGCAGAGGGTTCGAAACGGCCTATTTGTACAAGATTTTCTCAGGTGCTTACTTTCAATTGCGACGACCTAAGCCGGTGAAAAGTTATTAGCAGAACTATTAATGCTATTACTGCGGGTACGTGATATTCAATTCTTCGAGAGGGTTAAATATAAGTCTCAAAGATTTGCAGACAAATGAAATATAAGACAAAAAAAAAAAAAAAAAAAAAAAAAAGAAAAAGTGACGGCGCCTACGCGTGACAATTTCACGCTTGGCATCACGAGTCTCGACCTCGTGACCGTCGACCTCCGCGACAGGGACGTTACCACTGAGCTACGGAGGTGTTACATGAATGAGTAAAAACAGTTATATTTAAATCACTAATTATCCTACTTTCTCCGTGTAGGGTATGAATGTTTGATTAGCATTAGTGTTATATCCATTAGAATCATGATTGTTATTATTATTATTAGTTATTAATACATTTTTGTTATTATTGGTATCCATGTTACTAGCATTATCCTTATTAATCTTGTTATTGCTATCATTATCACTGCCGTTATTATTTTGTCAGTATTGCCATTATCATTGTTATATTTTTTATTAGTAACAATATGTTTTGGGTTCTTATTATTACTATCTTCATCATTACCGCTAAATATCATATTATTTTTTATCAATGTTATTATTAATATTATCCATATTATTATTCCTTGCTATTGTTTATGTATAGATGTATATTATATGTATATGCTTAAACATGTATGTGCATATGCACAGAATTTATAATCTAGTAAGAAAGAAGTAAGTTTACCATATGAAACATATTGCGAAGGCTGGGAGGAACAAGTTAATTTGACATTATCATTACCATAGTTAGCCCTGAAAAAGAAAGAAAGTCGTTTTCTTCCAAGAGAATTATAATAATAGAAAACGAAATAACCTTACATCAAGGGATGTCTGTAGAATTACAAGGGAAGATTATAATAGAATTTAAAGATATACGGTCAAGGTCGTATAAGGATAGTGGAACAGGAAAAGTTGCTGATCTGGGAAAGTGAGGATTTATTGGGCAAATTGGAGAGGAGGTCAAAATGGGGCTGAGTAAAGGCTTATTCATTCATTCTAAGCTTTTTATATACAAGTTAACGAACTTGGTGCTCATTCTGTCATGTCCCTGTATCTAGAATAGGGTTCATCTTTTGCTCATGTAATATTCTGTACCCACATGTTCGGTCGTATCGAGAAGAGGCAGAGCTTGTAAACTGTCAAGCGACCGTTGCAGGGCAGAGGATCCCTGGCTGGCGCGTAAAAGGAACGGATGGTTGATAGCTCTACCTCGTTGGGCATCTGTGGGTTCGCATAAGAAAATTATTTTAAATATAGACAACGAGAGGCAAGAATCCCCATTTCGTTCGCCTGGAACCACAGTACTTGCTCAGGATGTACAAAGTCACTTGCTAACAGGCACACGAATTTCAAGTCACAGTGTGCACACACCACACACACACACACACACACACATATATATGTACACACACACACACACACACACACACACACACACACACACGTATATATATATATATATATATATATATATATATATATAACTATATATATGTATATATATATATATATATATATGTATATATATACACACACACACACACACACACACACACACACACACACACACACAC
Source organism: Penaeus vannamei (assembly GCF_003789085.1). Classification (NCBI taxonomy): domain Eukaryota; kingdom Metazoa; phylum Arthropoda; class Malacostraca; order Decapoda; family Penaeidae; genus Penaeus; species Penaeus vannamei. The sequence goes on from NW_020869146.1 coordinate 204,659, forward strand.
ACACACACACCACACACACACACACACACACACACACACACACACACACACACTAACATATATATATATATATATATATTATACATATATAGATAGATAAATAGATATTTGTATATATGGTTGTATGTGTTTATATATATATATATATATATATACATATATATATATATATATATATATATATATATATATATATATATATATATATATGTATATGTGTGTGTGTGTGTGTGTGTGTGTGTGTGTGTGTGTGTGTGTGTGTGTGTGTGTATGTGCGTGCTGTGTGTGTGTGTGTTTATTCAATCACGTAGCAAATTATACGTGTTCTTTTTTTCTTGTTTTCTTTTATCTATATAAAAATCAACTTTTATATATACTCTATGGGATATTCCACCACACTTCAGTTAAGGGTTCCGAGCTCTTCCAACATTTATATCGCCACTTAATATTTGCAATATAAACACCTTTAGTGTAGTTCTGTGGCCTGAATTAAGTCGATGGCAAATAACAAGAAGGGGTCCTAGTAACTGAGGTAATGAAAGGTTAAATACACTAAATAATATATTAAAAGTAACATGAAAATAAAGATTTGGAGTCTTTCTTGGTCACTGACCGTTACAATAGTGCAATAAAACAAAATCTTAAAAAAAAAAAAAATGGCGAGCCGCCCCCCCCCCCCTTTGCTTTACTTCGGGCACTTCTGTTCCCGTAGCAAGATTTCTGTACCATTAATTACCGCTATTTGATCAGGGTTCAGGTTCAGTCAGAATGAGCTTACATTTAAGGGGGAATTTTTTGCAAGCTTGTGAATGATTTTCATTTTCGTATTTTCAGTTATGGGAAGTAATAGATAAATAAAAGCTAATCTTTGTAATCTAAGATATAAATAATGTAAACCGTGTTTGTATTCAAACTAGAGAGTAAAATGATAAAGACAAAAAATAAAAGTTTTGTTACGAAGGATTCGAACCTGTGTTGTTCGGAGGGTTCTCCAGTTTCCGCGTTATCTAAGCCCACGAAAGTTTTTTAGCAGAACTATTAATGTTATTGCTGCGCATACAAATGTGCATTTTTCATCGATGTTGAATTACTGTTGTGAGTGATTTTCAGACAAATCTACAATACAGCTGCCAAATTAGCAAACATTCCTTGCGCGGGTGTTTTGCCTGTCGAAAGTTCCCCTGTTTTATGTCACGCTGTTACGGTCTTGCTTCCTTCCTGTATCCTATTTAGCTCGCTTCGCAGCTGAACGATCTCTCTCTCTCTCTCTCTCTCTCTCTCTCTCTCTCTCTCTCTCTCTCTCTATATATATATATATATATATATATATATATATATATATATATATTAATCATTATTATTAACACGTTTTTCTCTGTTTCTAAATAATTATGCGACGCACTTCGCACAGGTTTGATAATCATTGCCTTCAAAGTATTGTGTTGAATCAATGTTGCTTTCTGCCGCGGAAATTGCTCGTTTGTAATTCTTTCAAAGGCAAATGGCTATATAATGCAGACATTAAACTAGCAAGGACTGAATGAGGAAAATTCTAAGGAAATGCGCCATTTGCCGTTACATATAAATCTAGATAACTGATATATGTTTTTTTTCTCTTTCAGCATTTTTCGATCTTGCATACATATATATATATATATATATATATATATATATATATATCTATATATATATATATATATATCATTTATTTATTTATTTATTTTTGTTATCTGATGAGAACTGACGATTGCACAGGTTACTTTCTCGCATGTTGATGATGATACTAATAATGATGATGATAGTGATTATGATAATGATAATAGTGATAAAATACAAATAGTACAAACAATACGTAACAATGTCATTAATAACCATGATAATGATATTAGTAATAACTGATAGTGACAATAATAATGATGATATTGATAATAATGATAATGACAATTATATTCCTAATAATGAAATAACAACAGGTATATTGATAGAAAATACACATATAATCATAACAATTTCAATAATGATAATGATAATGATGGCAATTATACTACTGATGATAATGACTTTACTTAACCTCCCCCGCTTTATTTCCACCTCTCTTTTACTTCCCTTTTTATTCCCTTTTCTCCTTTTGTCCCTTCGCTACTTTTTCCCGCACATTGCTTAACAAGAATATTAAGACCGAAAACGATAAAAAAAATTGCACTAATGGCTAATGTCAGTGATAATGATTGTAATAATGATAAGAGCGATAATGATAATGATGAAGATGACAGTAATGATAGTAATAATAATGAATATGAAATAATGAAAATAGTAAAAAATGATAAAACGATAATGATAACAATAACATAATGATAATAAGAACAATAATGATGATAACAGTAACTATAATAATAATAATGATGATAATGATAGTAACAATAGTGTTAATAACAATAATAATAATGATAATGATGATGATGATGATGTGATAATAATAATAATAATAAATCAACAATAATAATGATACAATGATTATAATAAAAAGTAATAGTAATGATGATTATAATGATAATAACAATAGTATTAAAGATGATAATGATAATAATAATATCAATGATGATGATGATAACAATAAAGATAATGATAATAATGATAATGATAACAATAACAACAACAACAATAATAACAGAAATAATATCTTTAAATAATAAATCTTCATTATGGTGATGATGATAATGATGATAATAATAATATTGATAATAGCAATAATAATAATAATATAATGATATTGATAACAATGATAATGATAATAGTAGAAATAATAGCAATCATTATGATGATAGTAGTAATAATGATAATAACAAGAACAATTGTCATTTTTGTTGTTATTATTATTATTATTATTTATCATTATTATTATTATTATTATCATTATTATTATTATATCATTAGTATAAGAATTATATTATTGATGATAAATATAATAAAAATAGCAATAATAGAAACAATGATAATAATAACAGCAATAATAATAGTAATGATAATAATAACAATGATGATAATAATAATGATAAGAATAATATGATGATGAAATGATGATAATGATAACATCATAACATAACATACTAATGATAATGATACTGATGATAATATTAATAATGATGATACTAATAATAATAATAATAATAATAAGTAATAATAGTAATAATAATAATAATAATAATAATAATAATAATAATGATAATGATATTGATAATTATGATAAATAAAAATGATAATGATAATGATAATAATGATATAATGATAATGATAATAAAAATGATAATAATAATAATAGTGATAATAATGATAATAACAATAATAATGGGAATGCTAACGATGATGATAATAATGGTTAAAATAGTGATATAACAATAATAATGATAATAATAATAATGATGAAAATGATGATAATAATGATTACAGTAATCATAGCGATTATGGTAATGATATTAAGAATAATAAAGAAAATGATAATAATTATGATAATGATGATGATGACAACAATGATTAATGATGATAATGACAACAATGATGGTAATAATAAGGATAATAATAATAATGATAATGATGATGATGATAATAATAATGATAATAATGATATAATAATAATAATAATAATAATAATAATAATAATAATAATAATAATAATAATAATAATAATAATAATAAGGTACCGAGAGCGATGTACGGAGAGAGGGAGAAATGGACACCGTCAAAAATATAGTAAAAAAAAAAAAGAAGAAATAAAAAAAAGCTGCAGCGGCCTCATATCTACCGCGAAATGGCCAAAATATTCGCTGCGAGTCAAAAATGGCGATGTCTTGGAAATAAACAGAATGTAGGAAAGTTTAGGTTTGGGTTTTTGGGTTCACATGATACCACCGTTGTCTGTCACTCTCTGTACCAAATACCATAAAAATATGAATGATGATGATGATGATAATAATGTAAATAATCATAACAATGATAGTAACAATAATTACAGTAGAAGTTAAAGAGATTTATAATTATGATAATATCAAGAATGCGTGTGTGGGGGGGATATGATTATTATTACTGTTATCATTATCATTATTACTATAATTATTACTATCATTATTCCTACTACTGTTCGTGTCATTATCATCATCATTGTTATTGCCATTATTAACATTATAATCATCATTATCATTATTATCATTACTAATGTTATTGCCATTATTATCATTATCATCATCAACATTATTGCCATTATAGTTGCTATCATCATGTCATTATCATTATTATCAATATCATTATTACCACAATAATTACTGTTAATGCTACTATTGTTACTATCATTATTATTGTGATCATTATCCTCAATATTACGATAACTACAATCCCTATTATAATTACTGATATCATTATTATCATTATTATCATTACTATCATCATCATCATTAACATCAACATTATTTACCCGCACAGTTCTCATCAGATAAAAAATGTAAATAAAAAAATAATAACAATAAAAATCAGCCTGTAAAATGCAAAATTGAAAAAAAAAAACGATAAAAAAAAGTGACGGTGCCTACGCGTGACAATTTCACGCTTGGCATCACGAGCTTCGACCTCGTGACCGTCGACCTCCGAGACAGGGACGTTACCACTGAGCTACGGAGGTGTTATGTAATATTGTAAAAGTAATTCCATTTAAATGTCTGATTATCCTATTTAATATGTTTAGGGTGTGATTGCTGGATTAGTATTCATTTTATGTCATTATCAGTACAATCATAATTGTCATTATTATCAATACTGTTGTTGATTATACTATGAATGTTATTATTGTCAATGTCACTATCATTATCATTATCAATCTTGTTGTTATCATCTTTATCACTGTAGTTACCATTTTGTCATTATCGCCTTCATTATTGGTATCATTGTTCTCAGTGACATATTTTGTTTTTGATTATAATTATCGCTGTCCTCATCGTCACCGTTATTCCTACAATAAATATTGATAATATTATTTTGGTTTCATTATCACTGTCATTATCATTACTATTGTCATTACTATTATCATTGTTATCATTATTATTATTATTATTATTATTATCATTATTATTATTATTATCATTATTACTATTATTATCGTTGTTGTTGTTATTATTACTATCATTATTGTTAATATTATTATCATTGTTATTGTTATTATCATTATCATTATCATTACTATTACTATCATTATCATTGTTATTATTATTATCATTATCATTATCATTATTGTTATGTTTTATGTATGTATGTATATATGCATATGTCTAAATATGTGTGCACAAATACATGTAATTCATAAAGCAGTAAGGAAGACGTAAGGGTATCATGTGAAAGACATTACGAAGTGTGAGAGGAATAAGTTAATGTGACATTATCTTTACTTTAGTTAAGCCTAGAAGAAAGAGAATATTCGTTTTCTTCCATCGGAACTATAAACAGAGAAAACGTTATATTTCCATTTCAAGGGAATACTGTAGATTTACATAGAAAGATTATCATAGAATGTTGAAATACAGTCAGTGCCACAGAAGGATAGCGGAACAAGTGAAGTCGTTGACCTGGGAAAGTGAGGATTTGAGTGGTGCAAGATGGAGGATGGGGGTCAAATTGGAGTCCCTTATAGGTTTATTCATTTCTCATTCTAAGATTTCTTTCATATATAGTTAACCGAGGTAGTTCAGTATTGCATTTGTAAATAGAATAGCGTCAAACTTTTGTATATGTAACATTCTGTACCCACATGTTCGGTCGTGGCGCGAAGAGGCAGAGATCGTCAACTGTCAGACGACCGTCGCAGAATTATTTATAAGTTTTGAGTATAAGAAAATGAATTTCAAATAACATAACGATTGACAAGCATCCTTTTCTCTTTCGCCTGGGAAACACAGACCTCGCTCAGGATGTACAAAGTCACTTGCGGACAAGTACACGTACTTCTAGACACATACACCCCCCCCCCCCACACACCCACATATATATATATACATATATATATATATATATATATATATATATATATACATACGAGAAAAATGATTGGTGATCGTAATAAAGATATATGATAATAAAATAAAATAAAATCAATGATAATGATTACGATGAATAAAAATAATAGATGATGAATAGTAATAAAATAATGGTAACAGCAATGCGTACAACGATGATAAAAAATAGTAATGATGATAAAATATAGTAATTATAACAGCAAGCACAACAACAAGATAATAATTACAACAATGATGAGTAACAACAGACTAACGATAACCATAATGCTAAAAATACTAAAAAAAAAAAAAAAAAAAAAAAAGACAATGAGATTAGCAATGTCAGTATACGTAATAATAATTATGTTGATAATAACAATAACAATGAAAAGGAATGATGGTAACCATAGCTATCAAAATATCATCATTAATTGGAATATAATAATGATGATGTTAATATAATGATGATGATGCTAATACAATAATAATGATATTAATGATAACAATGATGATAATAAAAATAATGATAAAGACGATAAAAATAATAACAATGATGACACAATAATATTAGTAATAAAACTGATGACAATAATCACAATGGCAACGATAATGATAATGATTACAATAAGGATGATAATAGCGACGATAGTAACATGAATGACTAATGATAATCATAGTGATAATAGTAATAGTAATTATCATAAAACTGATGATGATAATAATAATAATGAAGATGATAGCGATCATAATCACTAAAAAACACTGATGAAATTATGACAATATCGTTATTAATAACAATAAAACTAATAATTATGGAAATAAAAATGCCAATGATGATGATAATAACAAAGATGATAATGATAACGTTAATGGTATTGATAATAGTAATAATAATGATAATTATAATAATGATAATAATAGTAATGATAATGATAATAATAATAACAATTATAATCCTAATGATAATGTTATAATATCAATACTAATCCAGTGTACATACCCTGGTCACAGGAAGTAGGACAATCAAACATTTAAGTAAAATACGTTTCTAAACATTGATATAACACCTCCGTATCATTATTATTATCATTAATATTTTTATCATTACCATTAGTATTGTCATCTTTATCCTTAGTACTATCATTTTATTATCATTTTTACTTTTATCATTATGATCATATTATTATTACTTTTTCATCATTATTATCACATTATTAACATTACTTTTTTCATCATCATAATCATTATTATTATCGTTATTATTTATAAGTATATCTTATTATTACTATTAACACACTAGAGAATCAGCCTATGAAATGAAAAAAAAGCGACAAAAAGTGACGGTGCCTACGCGTGACAATTTCACGCTTGGCATCATGAGTCCTGACCTCATGACCGTCGACCTCCGAGACAGGGACGTTACCACTGAGCTACGGAGGTGTTACAGTAACAATTCAAAACAATTTTATATAAATCATTAATTATCCTACTCTCTCCGTGTAGGATATAAATGTTGAACTAATATTAATGATATATCCTTATCATTAGAATCATGATTGCTGCTATTATTATTATTACTTTTATTAATGACATTTATGATATTAATGCTATCAATGTTACTAGAATTATCCTTATTAATCATGTTTTTAGTATCATTACCATTGTCATTATTGTTTTGTCATTATCGCTATTATCATTGTTATTGTCATTAGTAACAACATTTTTTTCTTATGATCCATATCCTTATCATTATCGCTATTATCATTATTATTATCAATGTTATTATCATTATTATTACTATCCATATTCTCTTTATTGTTATCGTTTATGTATGTATTTGTGTGTATATGTATCTATTTGAACATGTGTGCACACATACACATAATTTATAATCTAGTCTAGTAGGTGAAAAGTTTATCAAATGAATCATATTGCGACGTGTGAAGGGATGTTAAAAATAAGTTGACATTACCATTACCTTAGTTAACACTGAAAACGAGAGAAAAGTTTTCTTTGATTTAAATTCCAATAATAGAAAACGAAATAACAACATTTCAAGGGATATCTGCAGAATTACAATGGAAGATTATTATAGAATGTAAAGATACACAGTATTTGTTGGTGTTGTTGACGCCGTGAAAGAGGTGACTTTACACATTACCATAGTATGGTAATGATGGTAATGATGATGATGAGCCGGATAATGAAAATACTATTGATGTTAATACTATTACCATAACAAATGATAATGATAATCACAATTAGTAATAATACTTGTAATGATAATGATAACGATAATGATAATAGTAACGCTAAAATTGATAGTGATTATGATAACAATAACAATAATGATGATAGGAATAAACTACTACTACAGCACCAGTAACAATAACAACGATAATTACCTTCGCCAAGTCTTAGTTTTCAGTAGCGTTGGTTAGTTTGTTGGTTGGCTGGTTCGTTGGATAACTAATTGTTTAATATTCACCAGAGGCTTGTCTTTGCCCAACTTGGATGCCAGGAAAATATAGAAAAATAGACATCACATAAATATCGTTTTGATGGAATGAAAATCTTTTTCTATCAATCTACATTCTAATCTGCATTTCCTTCACCTCCCTCTCTTTATCCTTAACACTCTCACTTCATCTGTCCCTCTTCCCAATTCTCTCTTCCTAAATTACATTTAATAAAATTAGATAAAAGAGATAAAATAGTAATAATAATGATTATTAGTAATAATAATTGGCAACGATAATAATAATGTTAATAACTATAACTATGACGACAATGATGATGTTATGGGTGATGATGATAGTAATAAAGAGAATGATTATAATGATAATGATCTTGAAAATAGTAATAATTATAATGATGATTACGATGATTACGAAATTAAGAATGATGATAATAGTAATGAGTAACAACAGAGTAATGATAACCCTGATACTGAAAATAACAATGACAAAAATGAAGACACTGATAATGGCAATAGCAGTATGCTAAATTAATATAAAGGTAAATAGATCATGATGATAATAACAATAGCAATGATAATAAAAATAATGATACTCATAACTATCAGAATATCATCGTTAATAATAATAACAACAATGATTGAAAAATGATAATAATAATTAATACTGATAATTAATTGTCACGGATGACAAATAATAATGATACTTGATAATGCATGCCAAGATAATGATAATAATAATTACAATGATGTTAATTTATAATAACAGTGATGACAAATAAAGATAATTAAAACTGATGATGATAATGACCAATTGACAACGATGATTATAATGATAACAACGAGTAACAATGATAGCAATGATAGCAATAATGGTATGGAACAAATGTAATGTTGATGATTATGATTATGTAATATGCATGATGAAATGAAAGTAGAAGTAATAATGTGATGTAATGTGACAATGAATCTTCTAATAATTCCCCAAAAATAAAGCAATAAGAACAATATAACAAAATCTTTTAAATGATCAATTGTAAATAAACAACAAAAAACAATACAACGATGATACTAATATGAATAATATGGTATCCATCATGATTAACTGATATATGATAAAATATAACACTGATGATACAGTATATGATAGGTACATATGATAGTGAACAATGTCAAATGAAATCGATAATGATCATGTGACAATGAATCTGATGATTAATCAATGATAGAATCTGATAATATAACACCGATGTGATATATTATGATGATTATAAGAATAATGGGTACTGTGATGAGATACGCTAACATATATATGATAATGATGATTATGCATGATAATGATATAATATGATGACGGATAACAATGATGATGATAATGAATGATAATAATTAACAATGATGTCATACATGATTAATGATCACAATGATAGTGATAATGATGATAATGAAAATGATGATAATTATGATAAGGGCAGCGAATTACAACAATGATAGTGATAGTGATAAATTTGATGATGATAATGATAATATTCACAGTCATAATGATAATCATTATAAAAAGGATAACAATATTGGTGATGTTAATGGTAACAATCATGATAACTTGAATAACTTATAATAATGATAGTAATAATAACAATAGTAATTATAATAATGATGATACTAATAATGATAATAATACTAATAGCGATAGCGATAACAATAATTAATAGCACGTGATGGTAATGATATAGATATTGTTATTAACAACAGTATTAATACCGATAATCATAAAATAATAATGCCAACGATAATGGTAATAACAAAAATAATAATGGTAATGATAATGATATCAATAATAGTAGTAGTAGTAGTAGTAATTATGATTGTAATGATGATGATAATAACAATGATAATCCAATATGCATATCCTAAACACAGAAAGTAGGGTAATCATACATTTAAATGAAATCGTTCTTAAACATTAATATAACACCTCCGTATCATTATTTTCATCTTTATTTTCATCATCCTTACCATTATTAGTGTCATCATTATCCTCGTTGTTATCCTATCATCATCATTATTACTTTTATCATTGTTATCACTATCATTATTATTATTACCATTGTTATTACTATCATTATCATTGTTATCATTATCACAGTTATTATCACTTATTCTTACTAATACTATCATTATCATTCTTGATATCGTCATTAATCCTTGTCAGTTGAGATAACAACAATAAAACTAGCATATGAAATGATATAAAATGCAACCTTCCCCCCCCCCCAAAAAAAAAAAAAAAAAAAAAGTGACGGTGCCTACGCGTGACAATTTCACGCTTGGCATCACGAGTCTCGACCTCGCGACCGTCGACTCCGAGACAGGACGTTACACTGAGCTACGGAGGTGTTATGATAATTAGTAAAAACAACTCTATTCAAATCATTAATTATCCTTCTTTCTCCGTATAGGGTATGCATGTTGGAATAGTATTAATGTTATAGTGTTATAACTAGTATCGTGATTGTTATCATTATTATCATTACTTTTATTGATGATATTTTTGATATTATTACTATCAGTGTTACTAGCATTATCATTATTAATCTTGTTATTAGTATCATTATCATTGCCATTATTATTTTGTCATCATCGCTATTATCATTGTTATTGTTGTTACTAGTAACAATATGTTTTTGGTTCTTATTATCGCTTTCCTCATCATTAACACTATTATCATTACTATTGTCACTGTCACCATCATTATCCTCATTATTAATATACATACTATTTTTATTTCTATTGTTTTTGTATGTGTGTATATATGTATATGTGTATCTGTTTAAACATTTGTGCACACATACACATCATTTATAATCTAGTAAGTGAGAAGTAAGTTTATTAAATGAAAAATATTGCGGTGTCACAGGAATAGGTTTAGAATAAATTGACATTACCATTACCTTAGTTGGCCATAAAGAAGAGAGAAAAGGAGTTTTCTTTAATTTAAATTTTAATGATAGAAAACGGAATAACAGTATTTTAAGGGGTATTTAAAGATTTACAAAGCAATATCATTATAAAAGTAAAGATACACAGTCAAGGTCGCAGAAGGACAGTGGATCAGGGGGAGTTGTTCGTCTTGGAAAGTGAGGATTCAAGTGGTGCAAATTGGGGCCCCTTAAAGGCTTATTCATCTTTCATTTTAAGCTTTTTATATACAGTTTAAAGAGTAGGCTCATTCAATAACGTGTTTGTATGTTAATCTTTTCTTCGTCTAATATTCTGTACCCACATGTTCGTTTCGCGAAGAGGCAGAGATCGTTAACAGTCAGACGACAGTTCCAGGGCAATTCATGGGTTTGCTGAGTATGGTAAATCATTTCAAAATAAAAGACAGCGAGAGACAAGCACCTTTTAACGATAATGATAATGATGATGCAGATCGCAATATAGATAATAATGATAATGATAATAATCATGAAAACAGTGATGATTATAATGGTGCTTAATATGATAACGAAATTAATAAGGATGATAATGATAACGATAACAACAAACAAAACAGAGTTATAATAACCATATCACTGAAAACCAATGACAAAAATAAGAACGTAATAATGCTTATAACGATGATGATAGCAATAACAATGATAATAAGAGTAGTCATAATCTTAGTTATCAAATATTAATGATAATAACAATATTGGTGATAATGATAATAATAATACTGATGATGACGGTAATGACAACAAGAAAAATGATACTGATAATGATGATGATAAAGAGTAGAATAATAATAACAATGATGGTAATAATATGAATAATGATGAAAATAATTATAATGACAATAAAAAGGACAAAACTGATGATGTTAATGACAATGACGATGATAATAATTATAATTGTGATAGCGATAATTGGAATAATGCTAATGATAATGAGAATCAAAACATTTATGATGATAATGATTATGATTATAATAATGATAATAAGAATGATGATGTTGATGATTATGATAATGATAATAAGAATAGTAATAATCTTGATAGCAACAGTAATGATGAGAATGATAAGGATAATAATGATATTAGTAATGATGATCATAATGATTATTATAATAATAATGATAGTGATAATGATGATAATGAAAACGATTATATGGGTATAGATAATAATGATGAAGAGGACAGTGATAACAATGGTAGCAATAAGAACAACAACAATGATAATGATACTGATAATAAATATGATAATAATTATGATAATAGTCATAGTCATAATGATAATCATAATAAAAATAATAACAATGTTGATAATGATAATAATAATAATAACGATAACCTGAATCATTAATAATAATCATAGTGATAATAACCATAGTCATTATGATAAGTCATAGTAATGATTATGATACTTTGGTTCAA
>NW_020869146.1:217600-230100 GCF_003789085.1 Penaeus vannamei
ACCATTTTGTCACATATCGCCTTCATTATTCGGTATCATTGTTTTCAGTAACATATTTTGTTTTTGCCTATCTATATTATCGCTGTCCTCATCATTACTGTTATTCCTACAAGAAATATTAATATATTATCTTGGTCTCATTATCATTGTCATTATTATCATTATTATCACCATTGCTATTATTTATTATCATTATCATTATTCTTATTCTTATTATCATTATTGTCATTATTATCTATTATTATTATTATCATTATTATTATTATTATTATTATCACTGTTATTATTATTACTTATCATTATCATTATTGTTAATGTTTTATGTATGTATGTATATATGCATATGTCTAAAATATGTGTGCACAAATCATGTAATTCATAAAGCAAAAGGATGACGTAAGGATATCATATGAAACACAATTACGGTGTGAGAGGAATAATTTGAATTATCTTTATCTTAGTTAATCCTATTTTTAATGAATTTTCGTTTTCTTCAATCAGAATTATAAATAGGAAAACGTTATATTTTCCATTTCAAGGGAATACTGTAGATTTACATAGAAATATTATCATAGAATGTTGAAAAATATGCAGTCAGTGAAGTATTTAAGGGTTTTCCGAGTATAAGAAATGATTTAAAATAAGATAACGAGGGACAAGCATCCTTATTTCCTTCGCCTCGGAAAACACAGTACTCGCTCAGGATGTACAAAGTCACTTGCGGACAAGTACACGTACTTCTACACACACACACACACACAACACACACACACACACACACACACACACACACACACACACACACACACACACACACACACACACACACACATATATTATATAATATATATATTATATATATATATATATATATATTATATATATATAATTTTAATAATGAAAAATGATGATTGTGATCGATAATAAGATAATGTAATAAATAATAATACCTAAATATAGAATCAATGATAATGATTACGATGAACAAATATGTAATGATGATAATAATATGTAATTATAACAGCAAGCACAACAACAAAGATAATAATTACAACAATGATGAGTAACAATAGACTACGATAACCATAATGCTAAAAATACTAAAAAAAAAAAAAAAGACAATGAGATTAGAAATGTCAGTATATGTAATTGATAATTATGTTGATAATAACAATACAATGAAAAGGAATGATGGTAACCATGGCTATCAAAATATCATCATTAATTGGAATATAATAATGATGATGTTAATATAATGATGATGGGATGCTAATACAATAATAATGCAATATTAATGATAATGATGATAATAAAATAATGATAAGACGATAAAAATAATAACAATTGACATACAATAATATATTAGTAATAAAACTGATGACAATATGAAAATGGCAACGATAATGATAATGATTACAATAAGGATGATAATAGACGCATAGTAACATGAATGACTAATGATAATCATAAGTCGATAAAAGTAATAGTATTATCATAAAACTGAGTGATGATTATATAATAAGATTGATGATAGCGATCATCACTAAAAACACATGATGATAATTATGATAAATATTTATTAATAACAATAAACTAATAGTTTTATGGAAATAAAATGCCAATGATGATAATATAAGAAGATGATAATGATAAGATAATGGTATTGGATAGTATAATAATAATAATATGATAATTATAAGTAATGATAATAATATAATATATAATAATTAATATAATCCTAATGATAAACATATAATCATAATATCAACTACCAGTGTACATACCTGGCCAGAAAGTAAGAAAATAAACATTAAAGAATCGTCTAAACATTGATATAACACCTCCGTCTCATTATTATCATCATTAATATTTTCATCATTACCATTAGTATTGCCATCTTTATCCTTAGTACTATTATCACATTATTATCATTTTTACTTTTATCATTATGATCATATTATTATTACTTTTTCATCATTATTATCATATTATTAACATTACTTTTTTCATCATCATAATCATTATTATTATCGTTATTATTAGTAGTATCATTATTTACTATTAACAGTAACACTAGAGAATCAGCCTATGAAATGAAAAAGAAAAAAAAAAAAAACGGCAAAAAGTGACGGTGCCTACGCGTGACAATTTCACGCTTGGCATCACGAGTCCTGACCTCATGACCGTCGACCTCCGAGACAGGGACGTTACCACTGAGCTACGGAGGTGTTACGTTAATTAGTGAAAGCAATTATATTTAAATGAATTATCCTACTCTCTCCGTATAGGGTATGAATGTTGGAATAGTACTAATGTTGTAGTGTTATAATAAGTATCGTGATTGTTATTATTACTATCATTACTTTTATTAATGTTTTTTTTTTATATTATTACTATCAGTGTTACTAGCATTATCATTATTGATCTTGTTATTAGTATCATTATCATTGCCATTATTATTTTGTCATCATCGCTATTATCATTGTTATTGTTGTTACTAGTAACAATATGTTTTTGGTTCTTATTATCGCTTTCCTCATCATTAACACTATTATCATTACTATTGTCACTGTCACCATCATTATCCTTATTATTGATATACATACTATTTTTATTTCTATTGTTTTTGTATGTGTGTATATATGTATATGTGTATCTGTTTAAACATTTATGCACACATACACATCATATATAATCTAGTAAGTGAGAAGTAAGTTTATTAAATGAAAAATATTGCGGTGTCACAGAAATAGGTTTAGAATAAATTGACATTACCATTACCTTAGTTGGCCATAAAGAAGAGAGAAAAGGAGTTTTCTTTAATCTAAATTTTAATGATAGAAAACGGAATAACAGTATTTTAAGGGGGGATTTAAAGATTTACAAAGCAATATCATTATAAAAGTAAAGATACACAGTCAAGGTCGCAGAAGGACAGTGGATCAGGGAGAGTTGTTTGTATCTAGAATAGTGTTAATCGTTTCTTCGTCTAATATTCTGTACCCAAATGTTCGTTTCGCGAAGAGGCAGAGATCGTTAACAGTCAGACGACAGTTCCAGGGCAGTTATGAGTTTGCCGAGTATGGTAAATCATTTCAAATAAAGACAGCGAGAGACAAGCACCTTTTAACGATAATGATAATGATGATGCAGATCGCAATATAGATAATAATGGTAATGATAATGATAATGAAAACCGTGATAATTATAATGGTGCTTAATATGATAACGAAATTAATAAGGATGATAATGATAACGAAAACAACAAACAAAACAACAAAAATGATAATAATGATAATGATGAGTAACAACAGAGTTATAATAACCATATCACTGAAAATACCAATGACAAAAATAAGAACTTTGATAATGACAATTGCAATATCAATGAACTAATAATGCTTATAACGATGATAATAACAATGACAATGATAATAAGAAAATCATAATCATATCTATCAAATATCAACATTAATGATAATAACAATATTTGTGATAATAATAATAATGATGATGATAACGGCAATGACAACAAGAAAAATTATACTGATAATGATGATGATAGAGAGTAGAATAATAATAACAATGATGGTAATAAAGATCATGCCAATAATGATAAAAATAATAATGACACAATAAAAAGGACAAAACTGATGATGATAATGTCAATGACGATGATAATAATTATAATTGTGATAGCGATAATGCTAATGATAATGAGAATCAAAACATTTATGATGATAATGATTATGATTATAATAATGATAATAAGAATGATGACGTTGATGATTATGATAATGATAATAAAAATAGTAATAATATTGATAGCAACAGTAATGATGAGAATGATAAGGATAATAATGATATTAGTAATGATGATCATAATGATTATTATAATAATAATGATAGTGATAATGATGATAATGAAAACGATTATACGGGTAGAGATAATAATGATGAAGAGGACAGTGATAACAATGGTAGCAATAAGAACAACAACAATGATAATGATACTGATAATAAATATGATAATGATGATAATAGTCATAGTCATAACGATAATCATAACAAAATTAATAACAATGTTGATAATGATAATAATAATAACGATAACCTGAATAATTAATAATAATCATAGTGATAATAACCATAGTCATTATGATAAGTAATAGTAATGATTAAGATAATGTTGATGATGAAGATGATAGTGATAATAATCATTTTAAAAATTATGATAAAGATAATAATATCGTTATTAATAATAATAATAATAGTAATTATGAAAAGGATAATGGCAATGATAATTATAATAACAGCAAAATAATGGTAATGATAATAATAATGGTAATAATAATAGTAATGATAATGATATTAATAATAGTAACAATAATGAAAATTAAAATAATGATAATAATAACAATAACGGTGATAATTCTAATGAAAGGTTATAACTAATAATCCAACGTAATTACCTTACGTACAGAAAGTAGAATAATCAAACATGCAAATATCAATTCTATTATCATTATCATTATTATCATATTATTCATTCTTGTTTTTATTATCATCATTATTATTATAATCATAATTACCCTTACTATTGTTACTCTTATCACTATCATTATTATTGTTACTCTTATCACTAATATTATTATTGTTACTCTTATCACTATCATTATTATTGTTACTCTTATCGCTATCATTATTATTGTTACTCTTATCACTATCACTATCATATTTAACATTATCACTGATACTATCACTATCATCCTCATTACTAATATAATCATTATCATTATTATCAATATCATCATTATTCCTTCCCTCAATTCAGATGACAAAAACAACAACAACAACAATAGCCTCATGAAATGTTATACAGATAAAAAAACGAAAAAAATGACGGTGCCTACGCGTGACAATTTCACGCTTGGCATCACGAGTCCCGACCTCGTGACCGTCGACCTCCGAGACAGGGACGTTACCACTGAGCTACGGAGGTGTTACGGTAATTAGTGAAAGCAATTATATTTAAATAATTCAGTATCCTACTTTGTTCGTGTAGGGCATGAATGCTGGATTAGTATTAATGTTATATTATCATTATTAGAATCTTGATAGTTATTATTCTTATCATTATTGTTATTAATGTTTTTGATATTAATGCTATCAATGTCATTAGCGCTATAATTAATCTTGTTATTACTATCATTACCCATGCCATCATCATTATTACAGAAGTGTTACGTTACTCTTATAAAACATTTTTATTTAAATGTTTGATCGTTCTCCTTTCTGTGTTTAGGGTAGGAATGTTAGATTAGTAATAGTTTTATGTCATTTTCATTGTGATTATGATCCTTATTACTATTATTTTTTACATAATTAATGTTATCATTATCAATATCAACCATCATTATTCCTATCGTTTTATCATGATCATTATTATTACCATTATCATTTTTATCTTTATCGGTATTATCATTGTTATTGTTGTTATTGACGACTATATTATCATCATCATCATCATCATCATCATATATTTTTTATTATTATCAGCCCTATCATCATCATTATTATTACTACTTTTATTGTTATCATTGTTAACACTATTATCATAATCATTACTATGGTTACTATTAATATCATTATTATCAGTTATTCTTGTTATTACTAGAATCATTATCATCATTATTAGCATTAGCATTATTATTATCATTATTGTTATTAGCCATTATCATTATATTATTGTTAATTATTAATGTTATTATTGTTGCTGTTGCTGCAGTTGTTACTATGATCATTATTAATATTACTATCATTATCATCATTATCATTGTTGCTATTATTACCATTATCGCTACCACTATCACCAATGTCATTGTTATCATTATCATTATCATTGTTATTATCATATATATTCTAATGATCATCATTATCATTATCATTGTTACTATCATTACTTTTATAATTATCATTACTGTGATTATTACTATTGGCATTGCTATTATCATTTTCATTATTATCCTCATTTTCATTATCATCATCGCTATCATTGTTATCATTATTATTATCATTTCCATTATTACAATTATCACTGTCATCATTATCATTATCATAATCATCATTATCATTATTATCATCATCATCAATATTATCATCATCATTATCATTATCGTTATTATTACTATTATTGTCAATATTATTATCGTTATTACTGTTATCATTATTGTTATTATCATCATTATTTTTATTATTATTATCACTATTATTAATATTATTATTACTATTATCACTGTTATCATTATTCTTAAAATTGTTATGGTCATTATCATTATTATCATCAGCATCACCATCATAATTATCATCATTATTATTACAATTATCATTTTTATTACTTTATTATTATTATTGCTGTTATCATTATTACACCATGGCCATTATTATTATTAGTATTAGTATTAGTATTATCATTATCATTATTATTATTATCATTATTATTATGATGATTATTATTATTATTATCAGCCTATAGATAACGAGATAAAATAGACGAAACGAAAAGATATATAAAAGATAAATAAATAAATAAATAAAAAGTGACGGTGCCTACGCGTGACAACTTCACGCTTGGCATCGCGAGTCTCGACCTCGCGACCGTCGACCTCCGAGACAGGTACGTTACCACTGAGCTACGGAGGTGTTACGTTACTTCTCTAAAACATTTTTATTTAAACGTTTGCATGTTCTACTTTCTGTGTTTAGGGTAGGAATGTTAGATTGGCAATGATTTTGTCATTTTCATTGTGATTATGATCATTATTATTATTATTTTTATATAATTAATGTTATCATTATCATTATCAACCATCATTATTCCTATCGTTTTATCATGATCATTATTATTACCATTATCATTTTTATCATTATCGGTATTATCATTGTTATTGTTGTTATTGACGACTTTATTATTATCATCATCATCATCATATATTTTTTATCATTATCAGCCCTATCATCATCATTATCATTACTTCTTTTATTGTTATCATTGTTAACACTATTATCGTCATCATGGTTATTATTACTATCATTATCATCAGTTATTCTTGTTATTATTAGTATCATTATCATCAGTTATTCTTGTTATTATTAGTATCATTATCATCAGTTATTCTTGTTATTATTAGTATCATTATCAACATTATTAGCATTAACATTATTGTTATCATTATTGTTATTACCATTGTCATTATTAATGCTATTAATAATTATGTTGCTGCAGTTGTTAGTATGATCATTATAATAATTACCATTATCATCATCATTATTATTTGTTGTTATTATTACCATTATCGCTACCACTATCACCATAGTCATTATTATCATTATACTTATTATTTTTATTGTCATATGCATTCTGATGATCATCATTATTATTATCATTGTTACTATCATTATGATTATCATTGTTAATATCATTATTTTCATCATTATCATTAGTGTGATTATCATCATAATTGCTATTATCATTTTCACCTTCAGCATTATAATTTCTTTCATTGTAATCATTATCATGATCATTAACATTGCTATCGTTTTCATTATTCCAATTACAATTACCATTATCACAGACAAGAGCAATTTTATCATTATCATGATAATCAATAGTAATCAAAATGATAATGATAATTACTCTTATTACTATCGTTATTGATATTGCTACCATCACCATCATCATCATTATTGCTATTTCATATTATTATCATGGGGATTGTGATAATTACCATTGTTCTTACAAATATTATTATTGCTGTTGTTATTTTCGTTTTTGTTGCCATTGTCATCATTATTTTTGCCATTACTATTATCATCATTATAATCATATCATTAGCATGTCTATAAATATTGGCATTTTTATTATCATTACTTTTTTTGGGTATTATCATATTATTACTATTATATTATGATCGTCATCATTATCATCATCATTATCATAATTCCTATTAATATCTCTATTGTTATCATTGTTATTATAATCATCATTACTTTTATCAATATTACCATTATTAGTGTTATCATTGTTTTTATAGAATCATTTTTTTTATATTATGGTTTGCATTATTCTGTTGTTATTCAATATTATTGCAATTATCAATATTGTTGTTGTTTTTGCTGTTATTATCATCATCATTATGATTATTATACCGACGTTATTACTGTAATCACCTTTATCTTTACATTTACTATTTTCATGATTATTATCATTACCGCTAGTATTACCATTGTCATCACGATCATTATCATTATCATCATTATCATAGTCAGTCATGATCATAATCATAGTCATCATCATCACCAATGCCAACATCTTCATCATTACCATCATTATCATCCTTCTTATTATGTTTATAATAATCATTATTATAATCACTATAATTACGATGTCGTAATTTTGAATAAGGATCTTGAACTTCATTTTCATATTTCTTTTTTTTCAAAGTAATATGATAGCTGGAATTAGGAAGAGATAAGGGCGTAAAATGAGGAAGAGGGATAGATGAAGAAGCAAGGGACCAGTTAACCAGCTCTGCCTCTTCGCGACACGACTGAGCATGTGGGTAAATAATATCAAACGAACAAAAGATTAATACTTTTATAGATACAGGCACATAAATGGCCACTACGTTCTTTAATTGTATATAACAGGAATGGACAACCTTTTGTGAGGTAGGATCTACTTTTTCTACAGTCATCCTTATGTGATTTATCAGCCTAAGATTCAAACATATTCCAGAAATGTAAATGTAACTGTGAGAGTGTAAAATCTTACTCCCATTCGAGGTATGGGAGAGAGAGAGAGAAAAGGAGAGAGAGAGAGAGAGAGAGAGAGAGAGAGAGAGAGAGAGAGAGAGAGAGAGAGAGAGAGAGAGAGAGAGAGAGAGAGAGAGAGAGAGAGAGAGAGAGAGAGAGAGAGAGAGAGAGAGAGAGAGAGAGAGAGAGAGAGAGAGAGAGAGAGAGAGAGAGAGAGAGAGAGGAGAGAGAGAGAGAGAGAGAGAGAGAGAGAGAGAGAGAGAGAGAGAGAGAGAGAGAGAGAGAGAGAGAGAGAGAGAGAGAGCACTAGTCACTGATGTGTATTGGTTGGCTTGCCAATCAGTACACACCAGTACACAATTAATATTTACGTCGACAATTATCAATTCTATTCACGGGTGTAAACAAGACACCCTAACTCTGAATCAAATTTCTATTTAACAGTCATCAGTATTTGTAAACTAACAAACGCACACACTGGCCCTGCAAGTAATAATTTACAAACCAAGTTTAACAGCAACCAGCTATCACCTCCCTGTCCACTGGTCAGTTTCCGCGAATCTCCCCAGGCTTCAAGGCTGCATGATAACACAGGAGTAGTCTGTCTTTATAAATAATTGCATATTGTTCAGAATGTCCATCATTACGAATATATACATAACTTATTCCCAGAAGGAAATATAGTGATCTAAATATCATAAGCACTTGTGTGTGCTATGGCAGCTATTGAAGGACGAATGATTAACAGGTACAGTAGTGTGATCTGAAAACAGTCTTGTGATCGACTGGTTATATACCGGGGCCACCCCTGGTACATAACAATATTATAATGGAAGATGAATAAGCCTTTAAAAGGCCCCAATTGGACCCCCATCTTTCAACTTGCACCACTCTCCCAGGCCAACAACTCATGTTGCACTACCCTTTACGGCCTTAACTGTATATCTTAATATTCTATGATAATCTTCCTCTATAACTCTACAGTCTTCCCTTGACTTAGGGCTATTACGTTTTCTGTCATTGGAATATTGATGGAAGAAAACTTTTCTTTCTTTTCCAGGGATGACATAGGTAATAAGGATGTTAAACTAACTTATTCCTCTCAAATATGTTTCATATGATAAACTTGGATTATAAATTGTTTGTATGTGTGCATACATGCTTAAACATATGCTAAACCATCCCCCAATTGATGCAACTTGGTAAATTGTTTGTATGTGTGCATACATGCTTAAACATATGCATATATACATACATAATAAACAATATCAGTAATGATAATAATGATAATAATGATAATGATGATGAAAATAATAATTATGATAATGAAAGCAATAATGGTATTACCAATAATAATCTCAATATAAGCGGTAGTGATTATGATAGCGATGATAGTAAGTAGAAACGCATATTGTTGCTAATAACAATAATAACAGTAATAACAACGATAATGTCAAAACAATAAGGCAGTGTTAATGACGATAATAACAAGTTTAACGGTGATAATCATAGTGACATTGATAACGAAAACATTAAATATGTCATTAGTATCGGAAATAACGATAATAACAAATATAATACTAATGATACTGATATACCATTAACACTAACCCAGTATTCATGACCTAATCAGAATGTAAGAAAACATTCTGAGTATTAGTAACACCTCCGTAGCTCAGTGGTAACGTCCCTGTCTCGGAGGTCGACGGTCACGAGGTCGAGACTCGTGATGCCAAGCGTGAAATTGTCACGCGTAGGCACCGTCACTTTTTCCCGTTTTTTCTCCAATTTTGCACTTTACAGGCTGATTTTTATTGTTATTTTTAATTTACATTTTTTATTTTCATTTTCTAAATCTGATGAGAACTGTGCGGGTAAATCATGTTGATGTTAATGATGATGATGATAGTAATAATAATAATTATACTTATAATGATATCAGTAATGATTATAATAGCGATTGTAGTTATCGTAATATTGAGGATAATGATCACAATAATAATGATAGTAATAATAGTAGCATTAACAGTAATTATTGTGGTAATAATGATATTGATAATAATGATAATGATATGATGATAGCAACTATAATGACAATAATGTTGATGATGATAATGATAATAATGGCAATAACATTAGTTTTGATAATAATGATAATGATTATAATGGTAATAATGGTAATAACAATGATGATAATGATACGAACAGTAGTAGGAATAATGATAGTGATAATTATAGTAATAATGATAATGATAACAGTAGTAATAACCATATCCCCCCCCCACACACACACACACGCGCGCGCGCATTCTTGATATTATTATAATTATAATCTTTATAACTTCTACTGTAATTATTGTTACTATCATTGTTATGATTATTTACATTATTATCACCATTATCATCATTCGTATTTTTATGGTGTTTGGTACAGAGAGTGACAGACAACGGTGGTATCATGTGAACCCAAAAACGCAAACCTAAACTTTTCTACATTCTGTTTAATTCCTAGACATCATCATTCTTGACACGCAGCGAATATTTTGGCCATTTCGCGGTAGATATGAGGCCGCTGCAGCTTTTTTTTATTTCTTCTTTTTTTTTTACTATATTTTTGACGGTGTCCATTTCTCCTTTTCTCCGTACATCGCTCTCGGTACCTTATTATTATTATTATTATTATTATTATTATTATTATTATTATTATTATTATTATTATTTTTATTTTTATTATTATTATGACGATCATTATTATCATTATTATTATCATCATCATCATTATCATCATTATTATTATTATCCTTATTATTACCATCATTGTTGTCATTATCATCATTAATCATTGTTGTCATCATCATCATTATCATAATTGCTATTATCATTTTCTTTATCATTCTTAACATCATTACCATAATCGCTATGATTACTGTAATCATTATTATCATCATTTTCATCATTATCATCATTATTATTATTATCATTATCATTGTTATATCACTATTTTAACCATTATTATCATCATCGTTAGCATTCCCATTATTATTGTTATTATCATTATTATCACTATTATTATCATTATCATTTATATCATCATCATTTATTATATTATCATTTATATTATCATTATCATTTATATTATCATTATCATTATTGTTATTATTATTGTTATTATCATTATAATTTTTGTTGTTTTTATTATAATTATCATCAATATCATTATCATTGTTATTATTACCATTATTATCATTATTATTATTATTATTATTATTATTATTGTATTATTATTACTTTTTTATTATTATTATCGTTATTATGATTATTATTATTATCATTATCATTATCATCGATATTATCATCAGTATCATTATCATTAGTATTTCTGTCATATCATCATTGTTATTATTGCTTATGTTAATGATGTTATCATTACCATCATTATCATCATCATTACTATTCTTATTTTTATCATTATCATCACTGTTATTATTATCATTTCTATTATTATTGCTGTTATTATTATCATTGTTTCTATTATTGCTATTTTTATTATATTTATCATCAGTTATATAATTCTTATACTAATGATAATGATGATGATGATGATAATAATAATAATAATAATAATAATAATAATGGTAGTAATAATAACAACAAAAATGACAATTGTTCTTATTATTATCATTATT
>NW_020869146.1:235100-240100 GCF_003789085.1 Penaeus vannamei
TTTTATTTTCGTAGAATTTGTTTTATTGCACTATTGTCACAGCTACCCCACGTCAGCGGATACCGTGTGACCAGCAAAGACCAAACCTTCATTTTCATGTTGCCTTGGATACCCTGTTTGATGCCTTTTACATTGCATTACCCCGGTTGTGAGGTTGACCTTCAGGGCAATGACCCTCGACTTAACCCGGACCACAATGCTCCCTTAAATATGTGTATATTGTAAATGTTAAGAGACATAATGCTTGAGGGAGAATTCGGAACACAACTGAAATAGGTTGGAACATCATCTAGAGTATATATACAAAAAACAAAAAAACAGAAAACGCAATCTTATAGATCAGTATATGGATCTCTCTCTCTCTCTCTCTCTCTCTCTCTCTCTCTCTCTCTCTCTCTCTCTCTCTCTCTCTCTCTCTCTCTCTCTCTCTCTCTCTCTCTCGCTATATATATATATATATATATATATATATATATATATAATATATATATATATATATATATTCATATACATACATATATATGTGTGCATATTATATATATAATATATATATATATATATATATATATATATATATATATATATATATATATATATATATATATTTATTTATCATTATTTTCGTTATTATCCTTTTACACTATCACTATTATCATTATTAATATTATCATTGTCATCACCATTATCAATGTTATCATTAATAAAATGTAAGACAGAAAAAAAATAAAAAAAAAAGTGACGGTGCCTACGCGTGACAATTTCACGCTTGGCATCACGAGCTTCGACCTCGTGACCGTCGACCTCCGAGACAGGGACGTTACCACTGAGCTACGGAGGAGTTATGATAATTGGTGAAAGCAATTATATTTAAATAATTACGTATCCTACTTTCTCCGTGTAGGGTATGAATGTTGGATTAGTATTAATGCTATATTGTTATTGGAATCGTGACAGTTATTATTCTTATCATTACTGTTATTAATGTTTTTGATATTAATGCCACTATCATAATTAGTCTTGTTATTACTATCATTATCCATGCCATCATAATATTGTTATTATCACTATTATCATTGTTTTTATTGTTATTAGTAACATCGGTATCCTCATCATTACCGCTATTATCATTATCATGATCACTGTTAATGCTATCATTGTTTTTATCATAACTATTATCATTATTACTATCCATATTATTTTTACTGTCATTGATTATGTGTGTATGTATACATATGCATCTGCTTAAAATGTGTGCACACATACACAAAATTTATAATCTAGTAATGAGGATGCAAGTTTATCATATGAAACATTGCAAAGTGTGACAAGAAGTTAATACGACATTATCATTATCTTCGTTATCCCTGGTAAATAGAAAAATCGTTTTCTTTCTTCAATTTTTTAAAATAGAAAACGAAACAACCTTATATCAAGGGAAATCTGTAGAATTATTAAAGAGGATAATTATAGAAAGTAAAGATATACAGTCAAGGTCGCGGAAGGAACAGGAAAAGTTGTTGGTCTGGGAAAGTGAAGATTTAAGTGGTACTAATTAGAGGGCTGTGTCAAACTGGAGCCCCTTAAAGGCTTATTCATCTTTGATTCTAAACTTTTTATATACAGAACGAACGGTGCTCATCCAGGAATGCGTTTGTATTTACCCTGTATATGTGCATATGTGTGCGTATACAATTATATATGTTGTTAGGGCTGGTATGTCACCAAGAGAATTAAGGGAAGAGCAGCTCCGCTGAACTCGAATTCTCCCAATGCGGAAGCCAAAATCATAGACGAGAAGTCAAATCTGAAGGATATGGCCTGGTATGAACGGCTAAATACCACGTAACAACAACATCTCGTGCTAAAGTACTACAAGTGATTGTAAATATTCTTCTGGTTCATTCATTTGTATTAATTAATTTTTCATTCCATATAAGGCTCATTAATGCCGTCAAGTAAGTTATTATAATCATTCAGTTTCTTCATTGTTCCTTTATTTATCATCTCCCATTAATGTTATTTTCTTCAAAGTTCATTATCAATGATGTATTCTTTTCTTAACTGTATTATGTTATTTTCCTTTCTTATTTAGATACAAACTAATTCATTAAAGTCACTTATTGTCACTTATTATTCATCCTTCATTATACGTTATTTATTATGTTCATTATCTTTCACTGTTAATCAAGAATTGTATACCAGTAATGATTATTATTTATTCATTGTAAAATTATTTGGAAAAAATACATCAACTCATTAATTACAGTTTATTTATTTATTCCGTCACCAACGTAAACAGACAAAAACGAACAAACAAAACAGACGAAACACACAAAACCAGACAATAAACAAAGAATCCTGCCTATGCGATATATTACTAAAATGTAATATATCACCCTAATCCTAATGAAAGAGGAATACAAAGTACAAACCATAAAAAACGGCACAAAAACAGCAAAATGGCAGAGGTCTTGCCCAGGCCTATGGCGGTGGAGGAGTGAACGAGGCAAACCTCCCAAGGAACTCGGGTAGGCCTCAAGACGGTAGGGGGGGGGGGGAGAAGATGAGTAAACAAACAGGGTTGTCAGCCAATTCTAGGGCATCTTAGCTCGTTCATTATATCTTTTTAAATAAATAAGATTTGATTTACTAATTTAGATTGGTTCATGTAATAATGTACACACACACATATATGTGTATATATATATATATATATATAATATATAATATATATATATATATATATATAATATACACATACACACACACACAAAACACACACATACACACACACACACACAAACACACAGACACAGACACACACACACACACAACACACACACACACACACACACACACACACACACACACACATACATATATATATATATATATATATATAAATATATGTGTGTGTNCAGTAATACGGAGCCGCCAATGAATTATAGAGGAGTAAGAGTTGGTTAGTAGTGATCTAAGAGCCATAGATAGTATAGGCTGATGAGGTAATTGCGATTATGTAAGTGAGTATGGAGCTATATAGAGCATAATCATAACGTATACTTGAGTTAGTAAATGATGATGTGTTTGTCGCTATGTTAATATTGAAGATTGTTATATCTTTGACACTGTATATTTTAGTAGTTAATGTTCGTTGATAGTTAAATATAAAGGCGAATGGTGTGTATCGTAGGTAAGATGTGCGTCGAGAATAGTTACTCTCATATGTATGATAGGTACCTCGCTGTATATGGAGAGATGTATAAATAATGTAATCTCTTTCTATCTCACATTCTCACTTTCCATTTATTTTTCTATTTTCTCTTTTAACTTCCTTCTTATCATCTTATATATATATATCAAACCAAATCACACAACACAAACAACACAACACCAAAATTCATACACATCCACCTCAAATAATTTCCCATCAATATGTTATATATACCTACTATGCTATCTACTATATAATGTACCTTCTGCCTTTAAGCTCTCTACATATAATTCATACGCATATCATACTTAGCTGACAGGTACAGGGTCCATATATATATATACTATACACTATACGGGCCTAGGGTATATATATATATCTCACTATACTAGTCGGGCTAGCCTAGTATAATATAGGTAGGGTATCATAGTCCTATCTAGTATAGTGAGCGTCATTTCCAAAAGATTGTCCTCTGTTTGCCTCAGGAGAAGGTTCTTCAACGAACCTTATTTCGTGCGTGCGAGCGGGCCGCCCGAGGCCCCAGGATGGAGGAGGCTTCCAACCCGGCCTGGTCCTCGTCCTTGAAGTCCTTTTATCTGGTACTGGATTGTTCATTGTCCTGTACTGTTCGTTTGTTTGCCTGTCTTATTTTCGTGTATGATTTGTTTTTCTTTTTTCTTGCCCGGGTCTCCTTGCTTTTTCTTCCTTCTATTCGACTGTCTTTCTTTTTCTTCTTCTTGTCTCTTTTTCTTTTTTCTTGCTTTTTGCTTCTTTATATATCGTCCTTTTCCTCCTTTTCCTTAATTTCTTCGTTTTTTCCTTCCTTTTCACTTCTTTTCCCCTTCTTTTTCTCCTTCTTTCCTCTTCTTTCTCAATTCTTTTCTTTTTCCCTATGCTTTCTTCTCCTTTTCCTTTCTTTTCCTTCTTTTCTTTTTCTCTCCTTTTTCTTCCGTATTATTCTTTCTCTCCTCCTCCTCCTACTTCTTCTCCTGCCTCTCCTTCTTTTCTCTCCTCTTCTTCTCTCTGTTTGTCTATCTATCTTTATCTTCCACATCCCTTCCACCCTTCTTCCTTTTCAGTCATCAGCCATTTGGGCTTTGTGTCTCTCAGTTCGCCTCCGCTCTCGATTCTCCGCTCCCCTCCTCTCCCCCCCGGCTTCCCCCTCCCCTTCTCTCCTCCCTAATCTCCTTCTCCATCCTTCCCTCCTCCTCTCCCCCTCTCCTCTTCGGCCCTTCGTTATTTTTGTCTGTCCTGATCCTCCTCCTTTTCCTGTTGCTCCCTCTCTCCCATTTCCTCGCGGTTCTCTCTCTCTTCTTCCCCTCTCCTCTCTTTTTCTCCATACATAATATATATATACTGTGTGTGTGTGTGTGTGTGTGTGGTGTGTGTGTGTGTGTAGTGATGTGTGTGTGTGTGTCTGTGGTGTGTAGTGTGTGTGTGCGTCTATATATATATATATAGGATATACTATATATAATATACACTATATATATATATATATATAACTATTATCAGTACATACCATAACATACATAGATACATAACATATACTACATATATACCTATATATATATAATATACGTATAATTATATATATATATATATAATCTATAATAATAATATATATACATACGTATTAGGAATTTATAATAATATGATACTCCTATAATATATCAGTTAGATATATAATACACTATATATACATATATAATAAGATTTCAATATATATCCCATATACCCATACATACAGTACATATATACTATATATATAATATATAATATATAC
>NW_020869146.1:265100-272600 GCF_003789085.1 Penaeus vannamei
CGAAAGGTATTATTTGATGGAGAGAAATGCGACACGATCCTAGTCATCGCTTGCCCACGGCGACCGGAACTTCACTGTCATCTATCAGAAGACGATAAACATACACCCTTTGAGACACAGAATTGCACCTGAACCCGGATCTCGGGCTCTGCGATCAGGTTTGATCTGCCGACCCGCGGCTCTGCCCCCTCTGCTCATCAGTAATGATTAGTTATTCAAGCAGCATACTTCTGTCCAGACATGAAGGTCCTGGGCAGAATATTTAACCCGCATCCGAGATTACATACTGGAGTATACGATGCGGGGTTGATGATAACTAGTGCGACGTACTTGGAGCTGTTTTTGACAGTATGGGTATGAAAGTACCGTTCAAGAACAGTAGCGAAAAGCGTCAATTTCTTCGATCTGGTCCCCCACTCTCCGCATCCCGGCGATCTGGTCCCTGGGCAATCATCCTATCTGGTATGACGACCGCGAGCAAAGACTAGTCATAACTAGGTAATGATTTTTATAAAATTAGAATTTAAAAAAAAATTTTAGTTAAAAAACAAAAAACAAAATAAGAATCCTCACAAAATAAGAAAATAATAAAACCAACAAAACGTAAACCAAAAAACAAAAACAACAAACTAATTACATTAAACGAACAACACTAACAAAACAATAAAAAATATCATAAACAAAAACAACAATTACATTGCAGCAAACAAAACACAAAACAACATAAAAATTACAAAGAACAAAAATACAAAAACAATTAAATACACCAAAACAAAAGCCAAACAGTAAGAACAATACAAAATAAACAAAAAATGCAAAAAAACAACAACAATTACACCAAACAAACAAAATCAATTACAAAAATAAAATGCAAATACAAAACAATACAAACGAATTAAAAAACAATTACACTACCCGAAAACAACAAACAACAACTAACAACAACAAAATAAGAAGGAAAACCCGCTTCCCATCACTTTTCTCTCTTACCAATTTTTTTTCTCCTTATCAGAACCTCATGCCTTTGGCAGAAGTTATAAAGCAAGATACAGTTCAATTGCTTTCTTAATTGGCCTCGAGATATGAGAGGCTTATCAGAAAAACTCTTATCTTTAATGGAGAAAAGAAGGATGATATTTGTTAAGGAAAAGATTTTTTTTTTTTTTTTTTTAGGGTTGAGGTTATAGTTTATTCATATCTTTATATTCTTTCTTCTACAAGCTTCTATTTTTTTCTATTGGTTATTGTTATTGTTTTTTAGTTCTTTCTTTTTTCTCTCTTTTAGGACTATCGTCTTCTGCGTCGTTGTGATTTTTTCGTTTTTTTTTTTTTTTCGTTTTTTTTTTTTTTTTTTTCTTTTTTATGTTTTTTTTTTTTTTTTTTTTTTTTTTTTTTTCAAATATTTTAGTTTTTTTATCTAATTTTCTTGTTCATTTTCTATTATTTTGTTTTAGTTGTTGTTCTCACTTTTTTCTAGTCCATTCTTTTCTTTTCTTTTTTTTTTTCTCTTTTATTAATCCTTTTGTTTTTTGTTATTGTACTGTTGTTCCCTCTATTTTTTTCTTATTTATTTTTTTCCTCTTTTTCTTTGCTATTGTTTATTTCCTGTTGCATGAGAGAAGAAAGAGAACATGAGCAACAAATGAGATATCATCCCCAAGAAAGAAGTAGAGAATTTAAAAGAAACTCTAGAACGAAGGGAACTTTTTGCTCTGTGGGTTCAGATAGTCATCGGGACTATGAATCGCGTGTGGTTCCACTTTACCCTGGTTCCATCGCTAGCGTCGGGTCTATTCTCATCTTAGCAGCGTCTCGTCTGGTCTGTGTCCACTCAGTCGGTCGAACTCCTACTAACCTCTACCTCCGATTCCATCTCTGAATATGCTAACTATTATGTTTTCTCTCTCCCCTTCTGTTTGCACATACGTGGTAATCATTCCACTTCACTGAATATTTTGTTATTCTTATTATCATCTTATTAGTGAATTATTTGTTAGACTCTGAGGTTATGAGAGAGAAAAAAAAATAATAAAAAAAAAAAAAAAATAAAAAAAAAAAAATAAAAAAAAATAAAAAAAAAAAAGAAAAAAAAAAAAAAAAAAAAATAATCGATGCATGCTTGTGGTATTCGTGGGTTCTCTCTACTCATCCTTTACTCTCATCCTCTCCTTCCCGTCCTCTCCTCTGCCTCTCTTGCCTCTTCTACATTCTTCCCCTCTCTCTCTTTTCCTCTCTCCTAACTCTCTCTCTCCCACCTGCCACTCCTCTCTCTCTTTTGTCTCTTCTCTCTCTCTCTCACTCTCTCTCTCTCTCTCTTCTCTCTCTCCTCATCTCTCTCTCTCTCTCTCTCTCTCTCTCTCTCTCTCTCTCTCTCTCTCTCTCTCTTCCTTCCCTACCTACCTACCTACCTTCTCCTTTTATTCACACATGTGTTATTAGATAGAGAGAATAGATAGATTGATAGAGATAGATAAGGTAGATAGAAAAATAGATATACAATAAGAGAGGAAGGAGAGAAGAGGAAGAGCGAAGATTTAAAAGACTCATCTAAATAAAGGACCGAGGGAGCAGGAGGAGGGAGGAGGAGGGAGAGAGAGCAGAGAGAGAGGAGAGAGACGAGAGAGACTAGAGAGAGATGAGAGAGACGAGAGGAGAAGAGAGAGATGGTACGAGAGAAGGGAGAAGACGAGAGAGAAGAGAGGGAGAGACATGATTCAGAGTGTGAGAGACCGCGCAGAAGCAGACAGGACAGACAGACAGACAGAGAAGAAAGAGGAAAGAGCTAAGAGAAAGAGAGAAGAGAAGAGATAAGACCAGAAGACAGAGAGAGAGAGGAAGAGGCAATGATAATACGCAACCACCAGTTTGCTCCTATATACCAAAAGACAGAACCACTCAGTCCATTTATTTATACGAAGATTTACACGGATATTCAGCTCGTCAGATGCTTATGAATGTAAATTGATGTTACATTCCAAATTTGTAATGTTTTAGCAGAGCATACATTTACGATATTACAATGTACCAAACGTATCACCCCAGTAAGATACAATAAAAGCTAAAGGAACCAGGAACGAACACGAATGCACTCTACATCATGTTATTATGAGTTAAAATGCGCTGGAGGTGAGTACGAATGTATTAGGTATTGAATGAAAGGATTTGGAAAGTATTGGAGTTCGTCTCTAGTCCGTGTACTTATACGCTTTTGTTGTTTGTTTGTTTATTTGCCTGACTGGACTAGCTTGGGTACAATCAAGGTGTATAAATATAGGTTTATGCTAATTCGTTCTGTTTCTGTTTTCCTTATATAACCAAAAAAAAAAATGGTACACACACATAGACGAACAGGAAAAGACAAACATGTACATAGAGACATAGAGAAAGAGGGGGGGCGAGAGGGAGATGAGAGAGAGAGAGAGAGAGAGAGAGAGAGAGAAGAGAGAGAGAGAGAGAGAGAGAGAGAGAGAGAGAGAGAGAGAGAGAGAGAGAGAGAGAGAGAGAGAGAAGAGAGAGAGAGAGAGAGAGAGAGAGAGAGAGAGAGAGAGAGAGAGAGAGAGAGAGAAGAGAGAGAGAGAGGAGGGAGAAGAAAGAGAGAGAGGAAACGAGAGTTAGAAAGAGAAGGACGCCAGAGAGAGAGAAAGAAAGAGAGAAAGGGATGGTACGAAGAGAGAAAGGTAATAAAAAAGTA
Organism: Penaeus vannamei; assembly: GCF_003789085.1. Lineage (NCBI taxonomy): Eukaryota > Metazoa > Arthropoda > Malacostraca > Decapoda > Penaeidae > Penaeus > Penaeus vannamei. The sequence continues at coordinate 268,792 of NW_020869146.1, forward strand.
AAAGAATATAAACAGCCATTTTTATGATCAATAGAGTTGAAATGTTACTTGACTTTCGATATCAAACAATCGAAAATCACTATTTTATGCTCGTTCATATTCCCGATGACTGATGTCTATTATAGATAAAACCACAGAAGCTTCTCTCTCTCTCTCTCTCTCTCTCTCTCTCTCTCTCTCTCTCTCTCTCTCTCTCTCTCTCTCTCTCTCTCTCTCTCTCTCTCTCTCTCTCTCTCTCTCTCTCTCTCTCTCTCTCTCTCTCTCTCTCTCTCTCTCCTCTCCCCCCTCTCTCTCTCTCTTACATAAATAAGGACACCTTTTTTCTTTCCCTAATTAATGTCCTCTGTATTTTTTCTTCGTCTTTTTCATTATATATTCTTGATATTTTGTTATGGTGGATCGAACACCTTTCCCCGTTCTTTCCTATACACAGGAGCATAATTTATTGTGTTATTTCTGGTGTTGTTTATGTTGTTATTTCTGGTGTTGTTATTTCTGGTGTTGTTATGTCTGGTGTTGTTATTTCTGGTGTTGTTATGTCTGGTGTTGTTATTTCTGGTGTTGTTATGTCTGTGTGTTATTTCTGGTGTTGTTAGTCTGTTATTTCTGGTGTTGTTATGTCTGGTGCTGTTATTTCTGGTGTTGTTTTCTGTGTTGTTATGTCTGGTGCTGTTATTTCTTGGTGTTGTTATGTGGTGCTGTTATTTCTGGTTGTTATGTCTGGTGCTGTTATATGTCTAGTGTTGTTATTTTTTGTGTTGTTTCTGGTATTATTTATTTGTTATTTCTGGTGTTATTTCTGGTGTTGTTATTCTTGGTGTTGTTATCTTTTATGTTATTTCTGGTGTTATTTCTAGTGTTATTTTTGTCCATTATGTGTTAATAATGAGGCACAGCCACGATAATAAAGGAAGTAAAACATCATAAGCTATTGAGCTAAACTAAGATCCTAAAAAAAAAGATTTAGTACTATTTGAAGTGTCATCTTTCTGTTGTTTATCTTTTTGTTTCGTTTATTATTGTCATTGTGTTTTATGTCATCTCTGAACAAGTTACTTTGTTTTTTGTTCTATGTTCGTGCGTATCTATGTGTGTGTGTGTGTGTGTGTGTGTGTGTGTGTGTGTGTGTGTGTGTGTGTGTTGTGTGTGTGTGTGTGTGTGTGTGTGTGTGTGTGTTGTGTGTGTGTGTGTGTGTGTGTATGTGTGTTATGTGTGTGGTGGCGTGTGCGTGTGAGAGAGAGTTTATGCATGCTTACAGTAGTGCAACTAAATAGACAATATACATATCATAAATCGACGCAAATCATATGTATTTCCACATACAAATCAACAGCTGATGACATGACAAATGTACCAATAACTGCAAGAATATAATATAATCAATACCTCTTAAAACAGACAAACAAACACTCCCCCCACAGAGAATTACAAATCTCATGTCAGTAAATGTTTCCACACGACTTATTCAAGCAATGAAAGTCGTCTTCGATATCAGATGACCATCAAGTGACATGACAGGGTATCTTCATAATGTCATTTATTTTGGACTGGGGAGAGAAATTATACTTTACTGAGCAAGTCGACTCAGTTTCAAGATCAAACGAAGATATCTTTTTCATCTTCAGAGGACAGGTGGAGTGAAGAACTAAGATGACGATAAGGAATAAAGATAATGATAATGATAATGAGACGGATAATAATGGAAAAGAAATTAAGATAAAAGAACTAAGATAATGATAAGGAATAAAGATAATGATAATAATGAGAATGAGAAGGATAATAATAGAAAAGAAATTTTTAAAAAGACATAGAGAACTAAATGCAAAAAAACATACACGAAATATCTAAAAATAAAAAAGACAACAATTCATCTTATATGCAAATCATCGATATCCACCTATAATGACCGCCTCTTACCCAAGATGCTTCACTAAGGAGCTGAACAGAAAGCGTCTGATTCTCCCATAATAAAATATTCATAGACTGAACTTCCTCCTCCTTGTTTCGCTTCGATAATTGAAGATTTCGGGATTACGTTGCAAAATATTCGTCCTCTGTGATACAACGTGATCTCGTCGCTATGGATGTCTTTTCTTCTGTTTTAATTTCATCTATTGTTATTTCACGATCGGATTATCGTTAGTGATATTTATTGTAATAATTTTCATTATTCAATGGCAACAACTTTATTATTATGATTATTATTGTTATAAGTGTTGCTATCATTAAGATTATCTGTTATCACTATTATCTTTTCTGTTACTATTATTATGATCATTATTATCTTTATCATCATCGTCAGCGATTAGTATTAGTATTCATATTTTTATGATCATTATCATTATCATCATTATCATTATCATCTTTATAATTATCATCATCATTTTCATCACCATTGCTTTTCCACTGTTATTGTTAGTAATCATTACCGCCATTATTGGTACAGTTGATGTTCCTTTTGTTTTTATTGTTAATATTACTCTTACACTCATTATCATCATCATCATCATTACCAGCACCATTATCACTAATATTAACCTCATTAATGTTAATGTCACTATCACCACCATCACTAACAGTCAATTTGACAACACAATAAGGAGAAAAAAAATCACGAAACTTATATTTCACTAGAAAAAATAATCAATAAACAAATATTTATTCACCAAAGAAAACGAAACAAATATTTCACTCGTAAAAAAAAAAAAAAAAAAAGATAAACAAATATCTTACTGGCAACTGCCTTGACCCGCCTGCCGCTCGGTGCTGCCACCTGGGAGCGGCGCGAGAAGTTAGCTTATTACAACTTGTGCCGTTTGTAAAATTCGCACATTTTTTCGCGTCCAAGTAATTTTCGCGGACTGGGAGACGATTGAAGGGAAGAGGAGGGGGGAGAGGGGGTATATTAAGGGGGGGGGTATTTGTGTTGAAAAGGAGGGAAGAGATATAGCTGGGGGGAGAGGGAAGATATACTATCGAGGAGGAGGGGCGGGGGGGATATATCCGTTGAGGGAGGAGATATACACGGAGAATAGATATACTAAGAGTGGGTGAAATATACCCAGATGAGGAAATATATACTTAGAGGAGGAGAAATATACCCGGGGCAGCATCGATACACCAACGAGAGGAAATATATACCTAGAGGGGGAGAAACATACCCGAGGGAGCAGAGATATACCAGCGAGAGGAAAGATATGCCCAGAGGGGAGGGACATACCCGGGAGGAGTAGTGATTTACCAGCGAGAGGAAAGGTATACCCGGATGAAGAGAGATATACTGGAGTTTTTAGCTTGATACCGGAGTGTAGGGAAGGAGACCTCTTTGCCTGAACAATGAAAAAACTTTCATTACCCGTATCTTTTTTTTTTTTTTGGGGGGGGAGAGGTTCAATCTTGGGAAATCTTTTTTCTTTGGGGGGGAGGAAAGAGGGTTCAATCTTTGGTAATCTTTTTTTTTTAGGGGGGAAAGGTTCAATCTTTGGTAATCCTATTTTAGTGGGGAGAGAGGTTCAATCTTTGGTGATTTATATGAGGGGGGGTTGTGTATAGCTTATCTGCAGTTTGGATAAAGGTATTTTATGTATGTGTCTGTGTATGACGGTTCGTATCTACACCTTTCTATTTGTCTATTCGCACTACTTGAACCCCCCTCCCCTCCCTCTTTGTCTCTCTGTCTATCTATCAATGTGTCTGTCTGTCTTTCTATCTATCTATCTCCTTCCCTCCCCCCTTCTCTCTCTCTCTCTCTCTCTCTCTCTCTCTCTCCTCTATTTATATATATATATATATTAATATATATATATTAT
>NW_020869146.1:282600-284782 GCF_003789085.1 Penaeus vannamei
ATTGGACTCTGTGTGTCCATTAGGTCAAAGAAAGAGGTAGTTTATCTTTGGAAATTGCTTTTTAAAAATCTATTTAGTTACGTATTTGTTCAATTAGCCAGTTGTTTGTAAGTCTGAATTGGTGTTTAAAATAGATTAAACATCTGATTGTTTATCTTTATTATCTGTCCATTCATTTGTATACATAAAATCATTCTACGTATATCTATTTATCTATATATATATATACATTAATCTATTTTATTTATCGCTCTCTCTATAATATAAATATGTATCAATCTATCTACCTATCTACCTATCTATCTATGTCTATCTATCTGTCTATCAATCTGTCTACCTATCTTTATGAATATCTATCTATCTATCTGTCATATATAATATATATATATATATATATATAATATATATATATATATATATATAATTATATATACTCTCCCTCTCCCTCTCCCTCTCCCTCTCCCTCTTCTCTCCCCTCTCCCTCTCTATCTCTCTATCTCTCTACTTTCTCTCTCTACTCTCTCTCTCTCTCTGTCTATCCAAGATAACCAGAATTTTTTCGCCAATAATAGTACCACGCCAAAAATGGGCCGCCTGTTTGTAAACAAGAAACCAAACGACGGTAAACAGCTTTTATGACTGAGGGACCGGGCACGAAAAATGCACGACGTAACAGAAAAATAAAACGTCATATTACAGGCTCTTTGTTTTTATTGATCTGATCCATGTGTTTGCTTTTAGCGCTATCTTTTTTTTCTTTTTTTACTTTGCTATCTATTTCTCTATCAGTTTCTTTTCAATAACACGTTTTTTTATTTGTCTGTTACCCTATCTGTTTCTCTACACAATGATCTATGTACTGTATGTATATTTCTGTATTTATTAGTCTTATATTCATTATTCTTATCCCCCTTACCATTATCATGATCATTATTATCATTACTATTAATATCACCATTACCATTATCGTTATTATCCTCATTAGCTGGTGTAGAACCAGTACCATTATCATTATGATTACCATCACTAGTAGTAATATGAACATTATCATTATCATTATAATTATTGTTAACATCATTATTGTTACTATCATAGAAAATGTACCTTTTCTTATGCCAACAAATAAAAAACAACTTTGAAAAAAGACAAACCAAGCAGCGGTATTCAAAGAGTTTTGCAATGTGGACAATTAAATCATATTAATGTTTGATATTCAGTCTTGGTGTCCTTATTGCACGCAGATACATGTTGATATGAGTGTTGATCCTAATGTTAGTTAGCAAGGGTGAGGGATAGAGAAAGAGAGGGAAGAGAAAGAGGGATGGATAGGAAACAGACAAAAAGGCAAAGGGAAAAGAGAGAGAAATAGAGAGAAGGAGACACAGAGAATGAGCGAGAGAGAGAGAGAAGAGAGAGGGGGGGGGAGCAAACAGGGCAGAGAGACTGAAAGACAAACAGAGAATGAAGTAGAAAAAAAGAGTGAAAGGAGGATTAAGAAAGGATAAGGAGGAAAGAGAGAGGGAAGAGACAAAGACAAAAATAAAGACTATGTACTATACATAAATAATTAAATGACAGATAAATATATAGACAGACAGTCAAACAAGTAGATGAAAAAATTAAAGAGATAAATATAAAGAAATGACGCACACACACACACAAATGTAATATGTATATATATGATATATATATATATATTATATATTATTATATATATAATATATATATATATATATATATATATATATATATTGTTATATTTTTTATTCATTTATTATCTATTTATATATATTTTTTTTTCTCTCTCTCTCACTCACTCCTGAAACATGCCCACCTCTCTCTCCCTCCTCCTCCCCTCCTCCTTTTCTCCCCCTCTCCCCATCCCTTAACCCCCTGCCCCTGGTATTAGAAACCCTCGTTAAGTAAGAGAGATAAATAACATCCCAATATATAGATTTTGGAACTGTCTCTCTCTCTCTCTCTCTCCTCTCTCTCTCTCTATATATATATATTATATATATATATATATATATATATAATATATATATATAGAGAGAGAGAGAGAGAGAGAAAGATAGAGAGAGAGAGAGAGAGAGAGAGAGAGAGAGAGGAGAGAGAGAGAGAGAGAGAGAAAGAAGAGATAGATAGATAGTAGATAGATAGATAGATATAGATATAGATA
>NW_020869146.1:284963-302463 GCF_003789085.1 Penaeus vannamei
GGAAAGAGAGAGAGATGAGAAGCTATGGAGAGGATAGAGAGACGAGAAGGAGAGTTAGAGAGAGAGAGAGAGACGAGAGAGAGACGAAGAGAGAGAGAGAGAGATGAGAGAGAGAGAGAGAGAGAGAGAAGAGAAAGAAAGAGAGAAAGAGAAAGAGAGACAAAGAAAGAGAAAAAGAGAGCAAAAAAATAAAAAATAAAAAATAAAATAAAAACAAAGCGACCCCAATGACATCCCCGACATCCAGACCGACAATGGCAGCCCCGAATCCCAAACAAAACCCCGAAATAACACGGGGGGAAAACTACCTCTCCACCCGATCCCCATAAATCAGATTCGGAACGAAACCAATGCCCCAGAATCACCCCAAAGCGCATTCCTCGGTGAATAATCCACAAACGACAAATATACAAAACAAAATATATATATACATCCACCCGAGACACTTATACGAAAATATAGCGCATGAAAGAGGAATCTTCCCTCTCTCGCTCTCGCTCTTGCTCTCTCTCTCTGTCTCTCTGTCTGTCTGTCTCTCTCTCTCGCTCTCTCTCCTCCCTCTCTGTCTCTCTCTCTGTCTGTCGTCTCTCTCTGTCTCTCTCTGTCTCTCTCTGTCTCTGTTCTGTCTGTCTGTCTTCTGTCTTCTCTCTCTTCTTTCGCTCTCTCTCTCTCTCTCTCTATCTCTCTATCTGTCTCTATTACTATCTTTATCTCCTTCTCTCTCTCTCCCCCCCTCTCTCCCCTCTCCCCCTCTCTCCCCTCTCTCCATCTCTATCTCTATATCTCTCCCTCCCTCTATCCCTTTATTTCTCCCTCTCTCTCTCTCGCTCCTCTCCATCCTCTCTCTCTCCCACCCTTCCCCTCCTTATTCTCCCATCCTCCCCCACCTCCCTCCCTCCCTCCCTCCCTCTCTCCCTCCCCTCACCCACTCCTTCCCCCACCCTCCCTCCCCTCCCTCCTTCCCTCTCCCTCCTCCCTCCCTCTCCTCTTTCCTGTTTGTTTTTTATTTTCTTATCAATTTTGGAAGTAACAAGGATTTCCACTTAACGACGATGCCCAAAAGCTTTTATGCAATCGAAGATCCAAACTCACTCTGTGACGTCATAATAAAATCAATTAATATTCATGAGATTATCTTACAAGAAACTGCCGCTTGATATGACACGCGCATGTCCAACTCTCGGTATATGATAAAAGTATGAAAAATAATGTTTCTGTCAAAGTAAAACGGTATTTCGACGCTTCATTCCAAATAAGGCATAGTCTATCTTTATCATTCTTCTCCTTCCTCCTTGCTCCTCCCCTTCCTCCTTCCTTCTCCTCCTCGTCTTCCTCTTCTCCACGTTCACCTTCCTTCACCCTCCTCCCTCTTCTCTCTCTTCCCCCCCTCTTCCTCTCTCCTCTTCTCCTCTTCCTCCATGTTCCCCTCCTTCTTCACCTACCTCCCTCTTCTTCCTCCTCCCCTCCATATCCTCTTCCTCCCCTTTCATACCTCTGCCCATGCCTCCCTCCTCCCTTTCCTCTTCCTCCTCCTCCTCCCCCCTTCCAATATCTACCGTGAAATATCACACCGATAATGACAAGATAAGTGAAACGCGGAGCTTCGAGAGGTCGAGTATCTTTTTTCCTATCTTTTTTTTTTTCTTTCTTTCTTCTCTCTCTCTCTCTCTCTGCACACTTGATTTGCGTCGGCCGTGATCTCACCCCCCCCTCTCCCTCTCCCCCTCCTCCCTTCGCTCGAGAGGAAGGCGAGAGGATGTCCTCAGGATCGGTCCTCGTCCCCCCCCCCCCCCCCCCCCGCACAGATTATATCGATTGACCGTCGTCGATAAATCCTTTTTTCCATATATATATTTTTTTTCCTTTTTTTTTCTTTCTTTCGAGGGGAAGGGAGGGGGGGAAGGGGGGAGGGCGTCGGAGGGCGGGTCGAGGGGGCGGGGCGGGGGGGGGGGGCGGGGGAGGAATATTCCCGTCAGAGTCAAAAGCTCAGCTCTCGAGTCTTAAGCCTTTCTCTGAGCTTCCCCCTTCGCTCTCGTCTGAATATATCGCCCGTTTTTCGTCTCTTGATTCTCTTCTCTCTCTCTCTCTCTCTCTCTCTCTTACCCCTATCTCTTCCCTCTCTCTCTCCCCCTCTCTTCTTTCTCCCCTACCCCCCCCTCTCTCTCTCCTTTCCTCTTCCCTATATCTCTCTTTCTCCCTACCTCTTCTCTTTATCTCTCTCCTCTATCTCTCTCTCTCTCTCCCCTCTCTCTCCCCTATCTCGTCCACCTCTCCCTCCCCTATCCCCTTCTAAAACCACTCTCTCACCCATACGCATTCTCTCTCATATTCTTCCTCTTCCTAACACCCTTTACCCTTCCCTTCCCTTTCCTCTCACACTCCCTCTACCCTTTTCCCTACAGCCTATCGACATCCCTCCTCCAATCGACCCCACCCCCCCTTTTTTATCTCAATTTCCATATCTATTACAACTTCTAACTTCCCATCGTTCTCATCACTCACCTCGCCGCGCGCATCCTCCTTCCTTCCCGCTCATCTACCCCTCCCCAACCCCATTCCCCCCCCACCCTCACCCTCTTCCCATCTACCCTCTCTCCCCATAACCCCATTTCCCACCCTTCACCCTCCTTCCTCATCTCTCTCCCCATCCCCATTTCCACCCCCCCCTCCCATTTTTTCCTGCACGTTAACCGTAAGCGAAGTAAAAAAAAGTTCCCGCGCGGGCCCTGGGACGGTTGTTTACGGTATAAGCTTCATTAAAACTTGTAGTTTTTTTTTTTTTTGTAGTTTTTTTTTGTGGGATCGACGTTGTTTAACTTTATGAGGCAACTTCTTCTGCTGTAGCTTTCTTTCGAGAGGAAAATCTCCGGGGATTTCGAGGAGGACCGGGGAGGGGGGGAAGGGGGAAGAGGGGGAGGGGACAGGGGAGGGGAAGGGGAGAGGGGGGAGGAATGGACAGGGAGGGGGAGGGAGGAATGGACAGGGGGAGGAAGGGACAGGGGAGAGAGGGGGAATGGGAGGGAGAACGGAAGGGAGGGAGGGGGAGGAATGCACAGGGGAAGGAGAGAGGGGAAAAGAAAAGGACAGGGTGGATTGGGAGGAGAAAACATGGGGGGAGGGTAGGGAGGAGGTAGGGAGCAGGGAGAAATTCCCTGAGGGGATTGATAACAATAAAAGAAACAAATGCGTGGAGGGGGGGGAGAAAAGGAAACGCTAACGGTTACTTCTTTTCTGAAAGAGAAAATTGGAAACGGAGCTTTGGAAGGCAGGAATGCGCGCTACACGAGGGAGAAAAAAAGAAAATAAAAACGCAAAAAAAATAAAAAAAATAAAAAGGGGGATCCATAAAATAATAAAATAATAAAATAAAATAATAAAACAAAAGGTCGAAGCATCGCAGGAGTGACGTCGACTTCGATCGAAAGAATCCGGATCTTTCTCATTATCTTTCTACTCTGCTAAGACGGAATTATGAATTTTGTGTGAAGCTTAGCAGAGAAGGGGAGAATGAGGGCAGCGAGGAGGGAGGAGGAGGGAGGAGGAAAGGAGAGAAGGAGAGAATGAGGTAAAGAAAAATAGCAGGGAGGGATAAGGAAAAGGAGAGGAGGGAGAAAGAGGGAGGGAGGGAGAAAGAGGGGGGAGGAGAGAAAGAGAAGGAGGAGAAAGAGAGGAGAGGAGGAGAGTGAGGGAGGGAGGGAGGGAGAGAGAGGAGAGAGAGAGAGAGAAGAGAGAGAAGAGAGAGGAGAGAGAGAGAGAGAGAGAGAGAAGAGAGAAGAGAGAGAGAGAGAGAACAGAGACAGACAGAAACAGAGACAGAGAGACAGAAACGAGAGAGAGAAGAAACAGGACAGACAGACAGATTCAGACAGACAGAGACCGAGAGACACGAACAGACAAACGCGACGTACCTCAGAATCCGCGACACCCCGATGCCCTTTGCAGTAAAGTGCGGCTCACCTGAAACGACGAAAACGCAAGGTCATTACACACTCGTGCAAGGTGATGATGGATGGGGAGAAGGGCGAGAGGAATGTATAATGAAGAAAGCAATAAAAACGGGGGGCACAAGAAAACGGAGAATAATGACTGCCCTCAAAGGTAGAGAGAAGAGAGAGAAAAAAACGAGAAAGAGAGAAGCAAGCGGGTGTACAAAAGGACCAAAAAGGGAAAATGAGAAAAATGATCATGAAAATTCTTAAAAATCCGAATACGTAATGCAACGAACGACACGAAAACGAAGAAAAAAAAAAAAAAAAATTAAGAGGGAAAAAAAATCAAACATAACCCATCAGCCGAGAGTATTCAAGACCCCGTACGTCACAGAGCGCAGACCCAGAGCGCAGACCCGGAGCGCCGACCAAACAAAAGCCTAAAAAATTCGCACGCAAAATATTCATCGCCGAGGCAGGAATGTCTGGCAGGAATATACCGATATAACCTCCTGTCCTGTGTCGCCGACTCTCCTCCGGGACAAATGCAGGCCCTGGCGCGGCGCCCTCTTGCCACCGAGGCGCTAACTAACAGCTGCGCATTAATCGTCTCTCTCTCTCTCTCTCATCTTCTCTCTCTCTCTCTCTCTCTCTCTCTCTCCTGTGTGTGTGTGTGTTGTGTGTGTGTGTGTGTGTGTGTGTGTGTGTGTGTGTGTGTGTGTGTGTGGTGTGTGTGTGTGTGTGTGTGTGTGTGTGTGTGCTGTGCGTGCGTTGCGTGCGTGCGTGTGTGTGTGTGTGTGTGTGTGTGTGTGTGTGTGTGTGTGTGTGTGTGTGCGTGCGTGCGTGCGTGCGTGGGTGCGTGCGTGGGTGCGTGCGTGCGTGCGTTCATGAGCGCGTGTGTGCGTGCGTTTATGAATGTCTGTGTAAGTGTATGTATGCATATATGCCCGCGTGTTTGTTATCTCGTGTGTGTGCCTGCGTAAACGCGTACATGCCTTCGTGCGAGTGCAATTATGTGTGTGCCTGAAGTGGTCGGAGGTCAAATGAAGATGAAGTCGGAGACGAGAAGCCACAAAACAAAAAAAAAACAAAATCCACGCTTTATAAGGAGACTTCGCCCCCCCCCCCCCCCCCCCACCCATCAAATCTCCCACAGACACTACAAATCGCGCTGAATCATTAATCTTCTTATATTTTTACTCGAAAAAAAAAAAACAACAACCAGTTCTCGCCGTGATACACACAATATTATCCCCCAAAATAAACAAACATATTTTTTTTTCGCTCGAGAATTTCATGAATAGCAAAATTATCTCAAGAGACGGCACTCCCCCCCCCCCACCCAACGACCCGCTAAATCGGCGTTCATAACAAAATCACAAAGTCCATAACGAACCATCTACGCCATTACCTCACACGACAGCTCGTTCCAGGGAGTATCAATCTCGACTTTCCATAAATTAACCTCTATCAAAAATATGAAAAAAAAAAAAAAAAAAAAAATCAAATATGAGGGAAAAGAAAGGTCGACTTCTATTAGCGTATGCAATATTAAGCCGGGTTATTTGAGACGTTTCAAGGTGGAATATAAAAAAGTACAAAAGAAACCAAAGTCAAGCCTATCCTTGACACGCCTTTGGGATTTCATTAAAAAAAAAGGAAAGAAGAAAAAAAAAAAAACGAGAGGTTGCTTTGCCTTTTTTTTTTTTTCTTTCTTTTTTTTTTCTTTTTTACTCATTTCATCGATTTACATGAATTATGATGCGGAATATTTTTTCCCCCCTCCAGAAACTGATTTTTTTTTTTTTTTTTTTTTTTTTTTTTTCTTTCCAACATTGCGAGAAATATTATCCGCATGACGGTAAACGACGTACTTCCCAGACGCCGATCGTAATTCAGTGCTTTCAAACACGCCATTCCCAGGAACCAGAAATGATTCTCACCCTCTTCCCTTCACTTTTCCTTTCCATTTTCTCGCTATTCCCTTTTCTTTTTCAATCCTCCTTCACCTCTTCCTTTCCCCCCAAGCTTTATATTTCTTCCTTCTCCTTCCCTCCCTCGCCTCCTCCCCCTTCTTCCTCCCCCCTTCCCCCCTACCCAGCACCCCGTCCCCCTCCGCCCCCGCCAGCGCGAACCAACCCGGGCAATACAGCGCCAAAAGTCCCGGCCTCAGTAATGCCTCCCCTGAAGAAGTTCCGCCTTGCGAGCCCACACAGCACGCGGGCGGCGGGCGTGAGGTCGGACGGAGATCAAATGAGTCGGGTGTCGTGCGGGGGCGGCCATTAGGGCGGCGGGCGTTCCGGGACGAGCTCGACGCGACGCGCCCGGGCCTCCTGCGTGCTGCTGCCGGCGTCGTCTCCAGCGCCGTGAACGTGACCAGACGCTACCGGAAGGCGTCAAGAGGTGCTTTCTTGGGGCCGTTTAAGGCGACCTTCTGGACGACGTTATGTAAGCGGACTCTCCAGCGCCGTGAAAGGGACTTCGCGATACTAGACCGTATTAAGAGAGACTATAACTTCCATACAAAGTGAACAACAAACTACGGTATCTTCCATGCGACGAGGTGCTAGGATGTGTATGGTGACAGATCATGTACACAACATACAGTGAGATCCATCAAGTAAAAGTGAAAAAAAGAATATATCTAGAACCGCAGTCACTCTCTGGACAACCCTGTACTTTGCCACTCATCCAACTCGGTGAAGAACCACAAAATCACAGCAATCACTCACCCCCCAAAAAGGAAAGAAAATACCGCAACAGAATTAAAGAGAATACCACAACAAACAGATACTTGTACTCCAAACAACAAGAAACAAGCACGAACACAGAAGAAAAAAAATTAAAGAGAATACCACAACAAACAGATACTCGTACTCCAAACAAGTAGAAACGAGCACGAAAAAAAAAAAAAAAAAATAGCAATTAAAGAGCATACCGCAACAAACATACTCGTACTCCAAACAACAAGAAACAAGCACAAAAAAAGAAGAAAAACTCAGAATTAAAGAGAATACCCCCAACAAACAGATCCTCGTACTCCAAACAACAAGCAACAAGCACACACAAAACAAACAAACAAACAAACAAACAAAAAAACACAGAATTCCAGAGGATTCTTGCGCAACTCACAAAGCCTTAATTCAGAGGCAAGTCGCTGACGCCCGACACGCGATCTTAAGACATTCAGCAGCCGCCCTCATTAGCCTTGCTCGGGCGTCTACAACCTGGTTACTTAAAAGTGCGAGCGCGAGGGGGGGGGGGGGGAGGGCGGGGGTCGAGGGCGGCCCCGGGGTCATCTACGCCGGGCGGAATCTTGCGTCGGGAGGGGGAAGGAGGAGGGGGGGGAGGAGGAGGAAGAGGAGGGAGGGAGGGAGGTGAAGGGCAGGGAGGGGAGGGAAAGGGTAGGATGGGGAGGGAGGGAAAAGGGGATGGAGAGGAGGGAATGGGGGAGGAAAGGAGAGAGGAAGGGAGGGAAGGAGGGATGGGAGGAGGAAGGGAGGGAGTGATGGGAGGGGAACGGGGAAGAAGGGAGGGAGGGAAAATGGAAGGGAAAGGAGAGAGAGAGGGGAAGGAAGGGGCGAAAATGGATGGGAATGGAATGAGTGCAATGGAATGTAAAAAGGAAAAGAAACTGGGACAGGAAAGATGCTGAGGGGAAGGAGGGAGGAAAATAAAGGAGCGGAAGAGAAAGAGGAAGAAGGAGAGGGGCAAGGGAGAAGGATAAGAAGAGGGGACGGAGAGGGAGGAAAGAGGGGAAAGGGAAGGGAGAAGAGAAGCAGAGGAGGAAGGGACAGAGGAGAGCAGGAAGAGACAGGAGAAGCAGAGGGAGGGGAAGAGGGACAGGGAGAAGCAGAGGATGGTAAGAGAAGGAAGAGGGGCGAGAGGGGGAGGGCGGAGGGGAGGTAGGGCACTGAGAGAACAAGATATTTTCTAAACAACCATCAATGTTCCTCTTTATGAAATGGTGATACAAGTGGAGAGGCGGAAGGACTGACGCGGCGAGAATGGATAACTGGCAGAATGACTGATTGACTTACATAATGAGTGACTGATTGACTTCCGGAAGATGGACAGCCGGACTAACTGACAGGTGTCAAGGCAATTAGGAGACAGAATAAAGGGATAAAGATGAAAAATAAAGAATATCGTCAAATATATACATTCCAATAAATTCATAAATACATATGAATAGAGAGAGGGTGCGGGAGAGAGAGAGAAAAAAAGAGAGAAAGACCGATATTTGGCAATTTCGGCCTAATGGCTTGATCCAGCCTTGAGTTCAAAGTAATTAATAAATGATTGCAGTGAAGCTCTAGCGAGGGATATGATTTCGGCCCTCTGAATTCGCCGGCAAGTTTGTTATTTAAGGTTGCACGATGGTTGCCTTTGTTTGACTTTACTTGACGTGGGTAAACAAGTACTTGACGCGGCCATACACGGTACTACTTGCCTCATGCCAGAAATCAGAAAAGTTGTACATGTATATCTGTATTTCTACTGTTCGTCTACATATCCTTATTTCATGTGTGCGTTCGCGTGCGCTCTCGCTCTCTCGCTCTCGCTCTCGCTCTCGCTCTCTTCTCTCTCTCATCTCTCTCTCTCCTCTCTCTCTCTCTCTCTCTTCTCTCTCTCTCGCTCTCTCTCTCTCTCTCTCTCTCTCTCTCTCTCTCTCGCTCTCTCGCTTCTTCTCTCTCTCTCTTTCTCTCTCTCTCTCTCTCTCTCTCTCTCTCTCTCTCTCTTCTCTCTCTCTCCTCCCTCTTCTCTCTCTCCTCTCTCTCCTCTCTCTCTCTCTCTCTCTCACACACACACACACACACACACACACACACACACACCACACACACAAACCACACACACACACACACAAACCACACACACACACACAACCACACACACACACACACACACACACACAACACACACACACACACACACACACACACACACACACACACCACTTAATGTACTTCTGTTTCCTGGCAAGAGCGGGCGGAAGAATAGACACCTACAAAAACGTGGGCGGGATAGATAGATAGTCAGAAGGACATCAGTAGACAGGTAGACAGGCAGACAGACACGTGGGCGAGAATGTAACCCGATTAAGGAATATGGGATTCCTGAGGCGCCGCTGCAATTCGAGAAGAAACAAATAAACTTAATTAAGGGACGAGCGGCTCTGGGGCCTTATCCCTCTTCCTCTCTATTGCCCCCCCTCCCCCACCTCCTTTCACGCCCCCCCCCTTCCCTCACTGCGGCGCGCGTGAGGGAAGCGACGCAACGCACTATATTCCTCACTTTCCACCCATCAATCGTGCACAAGGCCCCTCCCCCTCCCCCTCCTTTCACATAAACATGGTCTCCTTCCCCCTCTCCCCTTCCTACCTTCCCCCTTCCACCCTCCTTTCACATAACATGGCCTCCTTCCCCCTCGCTCTCCCCCCCCCCCCCCCCACCCCCCTTTCACATTAAAACATGTCTCCCTCTCACCCCTCTCCCCTACACACCTTCCCCTTCCCACCCCCACTTTAACATTACAATGACATGTCTTCCTTCCCCCTCTCCCGTTCCCCCCATCCCCCCACCCCCTTTCACATAAACATGGTCTCCTTCCCCCTCTCCCCTCTCCACCCCCCCCCCCACCCCCTTTCACATAAACATGGCCTCCTTCCCCCTCTCCCTCCCACCCCCCCCCCCACCCCCCTTTCACATAAACATGGCCTCCTCCCCCTCCTCCCCTCCCAACTCCCCACCCCCCATCCCCCCCTTTCACATAAACATGGCCTCCTTCCCCCTCTCCCCTCCCACCTTCCCCCCTCCCACCCCCCTTTCACATAAACATGGCCTCCTTCCCCCTCCCCTCTCCCCTCCACCCCCCCCCACCCACTTCCTGCCTCACGCCACAACAAACGCACAACGACAACAGCGAAAATGCCCGAGTCCATTATCGTTTCCGACAACACGCCACGCCCACCGCCGCAAACACCCCCCCCTCTTCCCCTCCCCTCCCCCTCGCCCCTCCCCCCCTCCTCGGTCACCGCGCTCGCAAACACAAGCCTCGGATTCGGGGGCTTTCTCGGGTGTTATCGGGTATTAGGGCGTCGGGTCGTGGTGTACTTGGTGATTTCTCTCCTTCAGGAAATCTGGAAGTCATTGGCAGCTGGTGTTTTGTTTCTTCCCCTCTTGCTACCTGTTGTTGTTTTATCCATTCTCTTCACTTGCACGTCTCATTTCCTCTTCATTACCGCTTTCCCCATATTTTCTTCCGATTTCCCCCTTTCTTTATTACCAAATTCTTCATTTCCCTTTCATCATCTGATTTCTCACCACTTCCCCGTCCCATTAATGCATAACCGAGTTGATCTACATTATTCACATCGAATCAATGATCTCCTTACAATTCCGCCTTCTATCCATTTCCCACCGCTCTGTTCCCTCAAGGACCGACAAATTTCCCCCGTTAGGCCTACAGCGGACGGGCCTGATGCAGCAAGTCGGCTAAATGTGTCTATTATCCCGACCCCCGACCGGACACTGCGGCTCAGCCCGACCGCAGCCGACACAGACGCAGGACGGAAGCTTGCGGCGACACCATCCGACCGAATTCTGCCTGTTCTGTGTCTCTCTCTCTCGCCGACTCAAGAGGTCAGAGGTCATCCGTCGGGGCGTGTGAGATGGCTCGCGGTCGCGGAAAATCACGAGGAAGAATCCACATTTACCTCCTGAATGTGTTTCCTCTGCCTCTTCCTTCGCCATTCTCGTAGCGTCAGTCTGTTTGTCAGTCAGCTCCTCTGTTCTCTCTTTCTTCTTTCTCCCTCCTTCCCTTTGATGAGATTTCGGTCATGTCAAATTGGGTTACGTCCAAAATCAATCTTGATCTGAATAATACGTATAAGCCTACACCTACCGTTACAGTATGGCTGAATTATTCCGTTAGTTAAGAGAGTACTAAGTACAGACATCAAACACCTGCTCTTGGCGATTAATTACCATGTTTGTCAATACGACTAATGAACCGCCCTCAACCGGGGTCAGGAGCAAACTTACCTATTCAATATTTTACGAGTAAATATCGCTTTCGATCGCATTTATTTTCTTTCGCAATACCTGTCCCTCGGGCCGAGATTCCGAGCAAAGGTAAACAAGATTCTGCACCAAAATCGCACGAAAGATACGACACCGATCACTCATATTTTACACATCAACCGTTCTCATCACCGCGCAGAGGTTCCAAGCGAAGGCAAATAAGGCTCAGAATCCCTGCAGATCCCACTGAAGCTACGACCTCGCGGATCGCTCCCTTCCTTCCCCCCGTTCTCGCCTCTACGGAATCCCCGTCCCGCTCCCTCCACGACCACAGGAACACTGACTCCTCAATCCCTCCCTCTCTACGCTTGGTCAATTCTTCATCCTGCGTAAACCGGTTGACGTATGGATGCGTAAACTACCGGCTGAAGAAAACTCGCCAATTTCTCGGGAAGTTACGATCGAGACGCGTCAAGCGCATCTCTTCCTGCGCTGTGAAAGTGTTAATTTTCATTTTATTTTTCTGCAAAATGCTAGCTTCTTGATGAAATGTTGAGAATTGTCCGTAAGGAAGTTGTTTTCCTCAATACGATATCTCCATTGAGACACATTTTTAATGGCGTTACCCCCATGGGCTAAGCTAGTATACGAGGTGTGTGTATTTTGTTTATGGTAATGCCTGACTGTATACGCTATGTTGCAAGCCATGTAAACAGTGAAGACGTTTCTCGTGGGGTTGGGAGAATTGAGTCAAGAATTCATAACACTCTCACGCTCTTTAAGTATGGAGAGCGCTCTCTCTCTCTCTCTCTCTCTCTCTCTCTCTCTCTCTCTCTCTCTCTCTCTCTCTCTCTCTCTCCTCTCTCTCTCTCTCTCTCTCTCTCTCTCTCTCCTTTTCTTTTCTTTTCTCTCTCTCTTTGTCTGTCTCTGTCTCTGTCTGTCTGTCTGTCTGTCTGTCTCTCCCCCCATGATCGGATTCCCATCGCATCAAAATAGATCATATTACAAACCATTCTTGACAAAAAATAACGCCAGCCACAACCCAGGCCACCGCAGCTCCGCCCTACCGCTGGACCCGAGGCTCGCCGGACCGCTCACCCGAGTCCTTCGCGTTCGACAGAGGCAAAGGAGAGCCCCGCCGGATAATGCGACCAAACGGCGGCGTCCTGGGGGCACCTAGGCCTACGCCGCCAGACGCAACGTTGGGCGATAAATAAACGCACGCCACACCTCGCTTCCGTGTCGCCCGGGGAGGTCGTGGCGCGGAGGTCACGCGGCCCAGTTGCGCTCTAATAACAATAATTGCCTGAAGGAGCTATTTCCGAAGCCATTACGAAGGGTCGCCGGCCGGGACCTCCTCCCTCGCCTGCGTCAGCCCAGGCTATCATGGCCCACTTCCGCTCTCACACTTGGGGAAACGAGGGCGGCGACTTACGCAGAAGCCCATTAAGTAATCGGGTAATGCTTCTACGCACGGCCATCACAGATGCAACGGAGGCCGCTGGGGAGGAGAGGGAGGGAGAGCGAGCCAGCCGAGAGGGAGGGAGGGAGGGAGGGAGGGAGGGAGGGGGGAGGGAGGGAGGGAGGGAGGGAGGGAGGAGGGAGGGGAGGAGAGAGAGGGAGAGAGGACGAGAGAGAGAGAGAGAGAGAGAGAGAGAGAGAGAGAGAGAGAGAGAGAGAGGAGAGAGAGAGAGAGAGAGAGAGAGGAGAGAGAGAGAGAGAGAGAGAGAGAGAGAGAGAGAGAGAGAGAGAGAGAGAGAGAGAGAGAGACGAGAGAGAGAGAGAGAGAGAGAGAGAGAGAGAGAGAGAGAGAGAGAGAGAGAGAGAGAGAGAGAGGAGAGAGAGAGAGAAGAAAAAAATACATATATACATAAATACAAACATACATACATACATACACACATAAAACATACCATTACATACAAAAAAATCTTACATCCTAACCGAACGAAACCCCCAAGAAAGGGACGACGAGAGCGAGATCTCAACAACGCAACCCGGAGTTACTCTCGGCCGCGTACCTCCGCCGCCCCCGCCGTGGCTCTCAACCGGCGCCGCACTTAACATCCTCTAATCCTCTCCGCCCACGGGTTTCATGGGCGCCATTCGAGACACGCCAGCGCCATCCCGGGCACGGCGAGGCAGCCAGCTGGAGGGAAGCGCCCGTTACGCGATCCATCAAACGATTAATTGGGCCCGAAACGCAACCCGAGATTAGACCCTCGCGCCTCATGGGGGGGGGGGAGCGACCTGCCGCCCCGCCGAGCGGCGGCCTCATGGGCGGGGCGGAGTGGGGGCTGTGCGGGCGTCGGGCTATGCGGCGTCGGTGGGCGTCGTGCTGTGCGGGCGTCGTTGCGCGGGCGTCGTGGAGCGTCGTTAAGTGCAATATCAGCTCGAGTCCCTGCGGCTGCTTATGCCTTTGCTTGTCAACCCCTTTTTTCTTTATCTTCTTCTAATCTGTTATTAATCTTTCGAGAGCTTTCGATGCTGGCGACTGCTTGCGAGTGCGTGAGTCTTTATGCGTATCCCTGTCTTCACAAGCACATACCGTATTTATATTACATAACTGAACACGAAGACAGTCATGCGTTCATTCACTGCATCCGGGAGCTAAAAGTATTATAAATAATCTGTATCTCGTGGCCATTTCCTACGATATTATCATGTCTGAATTTTTCTTTAATTACGTTTCACAGTGCTTGTAGAAATAATCATTGTCGTAGATGTATTTTTTTCTAATCTTGACCTTTTTAAAATAAACTGCTGATGATAGTAATTATGTTTAGAAAATAGTGTTTGAAGGCGCCTACCGAGGGGAGACTTAGTCCTGCAGGTCTCAACATGTTATCTTTAAAATATATCAAGAATATAGACGTAAATTTGGGTAAATAAAAACATTTTGGTTCGGGTGTGGGCTACAGTATTCAGCCATGTGTATAGATAATAGTAATGATATCAATAATAATGATAATAATAAAAATAATACTAATACTTCTACTACTACTACTACTAATAATAATAATAATAATAATAATAATATTAATGATAATATCAATAATCATCATAATCATAACAATAATGATAGCAATAACAATAATAATAATAATAATAATGATAATGATAGCAACGAAAACATCAATATTAATAATAATTACAATAATGTTAATAATAACAATTAATAACTGCAGCAACAACAACAACAAAACAACACAACAATGATAATGATAATGATAACAATAACAACAACAACAACAACAACGACAATGACAATAATAAAACAACAACAGCAAACACCACCCCCCAGCGGAGCCCTCGCACCGCCTTCTGCGAGGCCGCGCACCTGGCACCACCGGGCCTGAGCAAGTGTCGGGCCCGCGAGCTTGCGAAACTAAATGGCGTGTCCAAAGCTGATCCAAATATTTCCCAAGCTTGACAAATGGCCGCGAGGAACTGCACTAAGAGACGCATAAAAAAGACACCACGGCCATTTCTCATGGCGGAGCCCTCCTCCCTCTCCTCCCGCCCCGGCACTGATCTCTCTCTCTCTCTCTTCTCCTTCTCTTTCTGTTCTTACCTTGTCGAGTTTTTTTCTCTTGATCTTTTCTCTTCTTCCCTACTTTCTTCCTCGTGTCTGGTTTCCTTTACCTCTTTCCCTCAACTTTATCTCTCTTTCTTCTCCTCTGGTTGATATTCTTACCTTTCATTTTTTTTTCTCCTGATTTTTTCTCTCCTTCCCTTCTTTCTTCCTCATGTCTGGTTTTCTTTTCCCCTTATCCTCAACTTTATCCCCGTTTCGCCTTCTTCCATTTACCCTCTCTCCCTCTTCTCCTCTCCTTCACCCTACTGTTTGTCTTCCCTCCGTCGCTCGCTTTTCTTCTCTTTCCACTGTCTACCGTTTTTATCTGCAATTACCCTCACTCCTTTCATTGTTCATTGTTATTTACATTTTCTCTTCTCACTTCTTTGTTCATTCCACGCTTTATAAGCTCCTATAATCATCTACCCTTTCTATATCCACTCATGCTTCTTCCCCTTCTCTCCCTGTTTCATTCTTCTTCCTTTGCCCTTTTTAATATTAACACCTCAACCATTTCTATCTCTTTCGGTCACTTTTTATTATATTTTCTCTCCCTCTCATCATTCTTTCAATCGTTTTATTCTTGTCACACGCGTCCCTTACATTGAATTTCAACAAGTTACAAGTTTTATTTATAAATTTGATAAACAAACGCATAACAAAATAAAAAACCGAGTCAGTTTACAACAACGAAAAATGATAAAAATAAGAAAACAGATAACCAATTACTAACAAAACCCGGGGAAACATGATGACCCTAAGTAAACATATAAACAGCGGTATCCCAGAGCAACTAGGAAAATAAAGACAACATATTGGGCGGTTAATCGACCCTCTTTAATTAAGGTGAGCGCACGTGGCATTAATCTTCGCTATCAAATATTACCTGCAAGCCAACAAGGCCCTGATGACTGCACGACCTCCACCCCCACCCCCCACCCCCACCCTCCACCACTCGTAAAACTAAACTTTTTGACATAAAGAAGTCCTTGCCGATTATAGTGCAAACCAAAGGAAACTAAAACACCAAAACGTCTCACACACACCACACACACACACACACACACACACACACACACACACACACACCACACACACACACACACACCATACACACACATACACATACACATACACACACCACACGCCCACGCCCACGCCACGCCACGCCCACACACACACGCGCACACACGCACGCGCAGAATAATTAGGGCTCAATCATCACTTCATAATAATAATTATTTTACTACTGGCAAATCAATTCTTCAATTATTAACCTTATAGTATACAACAGATAGAAAAAAAAATAAATAAAATAAAACAATTTACTCGTTATCATAATCATCAGCAGCCGACATAAAGAAAACAAGAAAGAAATAAACGAACCGAAAATAATCCTTCGACCATGGCTTTCTCTCCATAATTACCTCTCTCGCGATTCTCAGGAGGAACAAGACAATTGGAGATAATTAAAGACGCGCACCTGAGTAACACAGGTGCAGCAACAATCGGATAAATGGACCAGGTGTCGCTCGTCGCACCTGAAGACTGCTTTTATTCGCGAATAATTATTATTTCCACTTTGTTCACTCACACATACATACACACACACATACATACATACTCATACATACATACATATATACATACATACATACATATACACACACACACACACACACACACACACACACACACGCATACACACACAGATACATGCATACATATAATATACATACACACATATATGCATAGGCGTAAACATATGTACATGTATATGTTTAAGTATAAATATAAGTGTGTGCATAATATATACATACATACATACATACACACACACACACACACATACACATATGCTGCATATACCTATATACACACACATTATAAAAATAAAGTTTGAGTAGTTTTTACCCCGAACAAAGTAGTAATAATTCTCACTTTCAGTATGTATGAGTTAATGGACACGGGAAAAGAAGTCTAAAAAAAGAAGAAAAAAAAGGGAATTGACCTCACGCCACAAAAAAATCTCATTCCACCCACAAACACCCGCCCACCAAGAATCCTAAAATAGTAAGAAAAAAAAATAAAAAAAAATAAAAAAAAAAAATCCAAGGGGACAAGCCAACGGAGCATCGCCGAGAGACCACCTACACCTCCACCCCCCTTCCCCCTTCCCCTTCCCCCTGTCCCCCCTTTCGTCCTGCCGCCCCTGCTCACCCCTGGGCGCGGGCGTTTGGGGAGGTAGATCCATCACGCCGCCCACTCCGGGATTTCCCCGAGGAGGCCCCGCCACACAATGGAATTTTCCCGCTTGGCAGAATACACGCGGAATTACACCCGTGGCTGCAGTGCGGAGATGAATAACACGCGAGACAACACGCCCTCATTTTCATGGGCGGGGCATGGGCGGATGACGGCGCGCTTCGGGCCTCCTTTTGGCATCATCCTTAGTCCGGCTTCCTTTTCTTCTTCTTGGTCTTCTCTCTCCTTCTCTTTCTCTTCGTCCTTCGTCTTCGTCTTCGTCTTCTTCTTCGTCTTCTTCATCTTCTTCTCCTTCTCCTTCTCCTCCTCCTTCTTCTTCGTCTTTCTCCTTGGGTCTATTTTCCTGTCAGTGAGCTTTGGTTATTGTTGAGGTTTTCACTCTTAATGGTGGTCGTTGTAATTGGGAATGGTGATGATAATAACAAAAGTGGTAGTTTATCTTTATCATAAATAATGATTGCAACATTGGTGCTGATGGCTGAGACTGTTTATTATGACATTAATAATAATAAAGACAACAAGAGTAATAAAAACGATACGGCAATAACGATAATAATGATGATGATGACAATAATGGTGTAGGTGATGGTGGGGGGTGTGTGATGTGATGATGATGATGATGATGATGTGATGATGATGATGATGATGAGATGATGATGAATGATGATGATGATGATGATGATGATGATGATGATGATGATGA